>PVIY010027678.1:0-33964 GCA_004026745.1 Myrmecophaga tridactyla
GGGATGTCCCTAAACCCCTCAAGTCTCCGCCTCCTCGGCTATGAAATACCTTGTAGGAATGATGTGAGAGTTCTTTTTTTGTAAGTGACGCTTAATTTAGCAGAGGGGCTGCCATAGAGGGGCTCTTTTCCTAATAACCCGGGCTCTCTCTGGAGGGGGAGGGAGATGCACAGCGCCCGGCCCTTGGCTTAGACTGAGGGGAAAGGGTTGGAAGAGGAGAACCAAGGGAGCCGCCTCAGAAGGGTCCCTCCTGCCACGAGATCCACCTGTCCCTCTGCTGTCCTCAGCACCCAGTTCCTTCTACCCCTGCGGCTATAGCTGGGTTAGGTCCTCTCCTCCCCCTGGATATATAATATAGCCTCAAGTGCTTGGTGCTCCTTCCTCAATTGAACCCAGTTCTCAGACAGCTGTATCGTGTAGGCTGGGAGTTAAACGCCCCAGGTAGGAATCTGGGCCCCTCCATTTGCTTGCTGGAAAGTTGAGCAAATCATTTCCTTCCCCTCACTGAACTTCAGTTTGCTAGTCTATAAAATGGTGGTTATGGTACCTACCTCCCAGGGGTCCCGGGAGAATGTGTATAAAACGGCTGGCATGTGCTGTCTCTTCAGGAAATGAAAAAATTTAAATTTTACAGTTGAAATTAGTTTAGATAATCTTGCAGAGGATAATGGAAGTCCACTGGCATTTCCACAGGCGTCCACCAAAGGTGAATCCAGCAACTGCTAACAATTAGCTTCTCTACTCCTGTCTGAGTCAGCAGGGTTTATTTCCCCTCCAGGAAAAGAGCAGAAATCCAGTGAGGACACATTCTCCCCAGGGCCTTACAGGTATAACCCAGACACTTAGGCTTATTAACTCTTTTGGGCCACTGAACGTCCATTTTAGAGCAATACTCCAGCTGGAAGTTTCTCTGGAGGGGGCCGGGGGTGGGCCTCGCTTTCAAGTTGCATTCTAAACCATGACATGTGCTTGGCTGATTGGTGGCTCCTTGTCAGCACTCCCCACTTGCACACTGCTACCTAAGCAAGTGTGCGGTGGCTGGGGCGTGGCATGGAGCCACCGCCTGCCTGAGGCAGGTGAGAGGTCACAAGCTGTTGACTCTTCTCTAAAAGGACACTCAGGCATTTCCATGAGCACTGAGGTTTCATAGTGCTTGGGAGAAGCTCAGGCATTGGACAGGAAGTACCCATGGGCAGCAGTGGGGCCAACAGGCAGCTGTGGTTGCCTCCATGATGGCCCCTAATGATCCATACCTCCTGCTATTCACCACTTTGTGTAGTCCCCACCCATATTAAGCAGGGCTGACCTGTATGATTTAGCCAATAGAATATTGAAAAATGACACTGTGTGATGTCCAAGACTAGGACTACAAAAGACCTTGTGCCTTCTACCTCGTTCTCTCTTGTATCATTCATTCGGGGGAACAGTAGCCGCCATATTGTAGGAATACTCAAGTAGGAAGCCAGGAACTTGGGCCTTCTGTCATCAGCCCACACAAACTTGCCAGCCATGACGGTGAGCTGTCTCAGAAGAAGATTCTCTCACCCCAGACAAGCCTTCAGATGACTACAGCCCTGGCTGACACCTTAGTCTTACGAGAGAGACCTTCAGCCAAAGCAACACAATTGAGCCATCTCTGAATTGCTGAACCACAGAAAAACTGAGCAAGATAATAAATGTTTGTTATTGTTTTAAGCCTCCTACAGATGTATAAATGCTGTATATACAACTAATATTGCAACACTTGAGAGAGGATCATGGGGCTGCCATTGGCCAAAGTGGGGCTGAGAGCGAGGGGCCTGCCCTCCTCGCTTGGCCAGCTCTCCTGGTTGCACATGCATGCCTGGAATCTAAAAGCCCCTTCTTGTCTTGACCTCACCTGAAGGCCCCAGGAGCTGGGAGCAAACCTCAAGCTGGAGGCTCCCAGCAGCACTGAGTTGCCAGTACCTGTGACCTTAGTTATTGAAAAGGGTTGGGTGTAGGGCATTCCCTTCCCTCTTGGCACCTCCTCCTCGGTTTTGGCACTTGGCCCAGGTATAAAATTGCTGGGACTGTCACTGCTTTTTGGTCTTATTATGAGTGTGTCTGTTCTGATATGCTGGTTTCAGCATGTCGTGGGGGAAGTGTGGGCACAGAAAAGGAGGCTGCGTCAGATCTTGCAGTCTTCATGTGAGAAGGCTGCCGCTGAGAAGTTTGTGGGTCGGTAGGAGGAGACAGGGTACAGCAGCCCGAAGGGTGTGGAGCCAGGATGGAGTGTGAAAGCTCAAGCGGTCTGGTCGCTTTGCTCCACAGTTTCTTTGGCCATCCACAGGACCGGTTATCTGAAAGAAGGGATGTGTCGCTCAGTTCATGCCCCTAAGTGGGCACCAAGGGTCTCTAATAGGGGTCTCACACATTTTCTCTGTTAGTCACAGTTTAAAAGTATGTGTTTAATTCAAGCAGAGTGAATTAAAATGCTGGAAGAGTAAAATGGATTACTGGATAATAACCTGAGGCTGGCCAAATGCTACTTGAAGTCCTGTAGTTTCATGAAATAGAAATATCTGCCAATGAGTGTAGTTAATTCGTGCTGTTGTTAAGTGTAAAAAAATAAAAAATACCTGAGTGGGTATTTACACCGTTCGATTAGAGGACTGAGGTGGGCTTTTTATATAGACCCTTAGACCTTGCTAGACCCAGGGCTATGACAGAGTTGGATTGTCAGGAAAACGCAACCTTTTGAAAACTATCCTGATCCCCTAAAATCCATTTCTTATTTTTGATGTGATACTAAGTTTCAGCTTTTTATTTTTTTCAGAAAGTTTTATTTCTGCTATATTTTTAGATCCAAAACTATTTATTTAAGGTGAACAAATGATACAGCATGCACAACTGCTGGAACTGCTTTTTAATTGAGAACAAAAAAGGAATACCTAGGACAAGAATATGCAATTACCACATTTATTGTTTTCAGTGAATTTTTGTCAAGTTTGTTTATCTTATTGTTAATGTGATGATACAGCAATCCTTGGGAAAAGAATAACACTTGCGTTAAAGAACAAATCGAGATAAAAATGGAAAACAGAGGTAGCCACAACCCACAAGGCCTTCTCTGGGAAGAACTCTTGAAGAAAAACCGACTCATGCTTCACAGAGGAATATGGTGCTGTTATTTTTCCCTTGATAGTGCCAGAGTGTTCCTGAACAAAGGCCCCTAGGCATTATCAACTCGTCATCTATTTTTTGATGTAATTTCTATTTTCAGGGCCCTGCCTTCCTCCCTCTTTGTTCCCCATGCATCTGGTCATGGGTGCCTTCCTGCTGTGGTCCTCGGCTGCTCGATGTGACCAGCCCCCCACCAGCCCCCCGTGAGTTACCCATGTCCACCACGGCCTGGCAGTCCCCGCAGGGTCACTGCCCACCCACGGGGCCCAGATCTCAAGGATCCAGGCACTTGGGACAGACAAGCCGGTAGATGTGGCATCTGACGGACGATGGCATTACGCCGACTGAGCCTGAAAGGAAGTGGGAAACTCTCAGTGATATACCCAAGCCCTATATGTTGTTTAACAAAACAAATCTTTTTTTTTTTTTTCCTTTTCTGGGATTTCTGATGGTTAAGGGCACAAGTTCCAAAGAATGCTCTCATCAATATAGCTAACATAGTGCTTAGAAATTTAAATAGCTCTACCGTCAAACTTGGTAGGGTAGGGAAAAGAAGAAACTGAGGGTATTTATATTTCATTGGTAAATAATAGGTTAGATTGCCTCTAAATATGTCTTCCAGCTCAAAAATTCTGCAGATTAGAGTCTATAAATGACTTTAATTTTATTTTAATATTCATTCAGTTAGTTGGTCAGGCATTCAACAATTATTTAAGGGCCTGTTGTGTGCTAAGCATAGATATAAATTGATGAATAAAACAGGCATGGATCTCTGCTTATGGTCTACAGGCAACCAATCTACAGACTCGTGTAGATATATTTATGAACAGCATATGTATTGAGAAATAAATTAATTGGATTCGGAGATAGGGAACAATAGAGTGTGTCTACATAGAAAGGGGAATTAAGAACAGCATCATTAAACAGAAAACATCTAAATCAACATCTGAACAATAAGAATGTCAACTACGGCCCTGTATGTAGGTGGAGAATGTTGATATTCCAGGGAAAATGCAGACACTGCATGGGACAATACCCTGAGAAGGAAAAAGTGTCCTCTGGTTAGAGCAGTACATTATGGATACAGACCTTTGCAGACTACAAAACACGCTAGAGTCACAACCTGCCAGGGTTTGATTGGGTGATCTAGTCTGGCCACCCATCCATCCTTACATCCCCTTCACCCCAGCCCCTCTAAATAGCCAACCAGGTTTTGGTTGAGTATCTTCAATGAGAGAGAATGAGCTACCTCTGGAAGAACTCTTGCCAGTTTAGTTTAGAAATATGAATTTGTTCCAACCTAAGGAAGCTGGATCTTAAATCATGAATAGTAGCCACAGTTCTGTACCTAAGGACGTTTTCAAGTAAAAAAAAATGTAGAAGCTACTTACATAGTTGTATCTGCCATGCTTTATTATGTGGAGTGCCAAGGACAAACAGATTTCAAGTTCATCATACTTTTCAAGGGGAAAAAAAAATGAGAATGATAAGACAGCGCTCACAAACTTTCCCTGTTTTTTTATTGTAGCAAAATTCAGGTCAGTATCCTGGCAAGCCAACTATTGCACAATAAGGTTAGCTGTAGCCTTACAAGACAGCCGTGTGTCTGGGTTGCACTGGTGAGGTGGGAGTGACTTTCCTGTGGTACTTGTGGTACATCATGTAGAGAAAGTACAACGTACCCACCAATTTTACAAAAGTCTTCGATAATGGGAGCTGGCTTGCACACAGCCAGTTATTGACCTGACTAAGGAAGCTCAATGGGATCCCAAGAAGCTACTGCCAGTTATTTGCTGCTGTTCCCCACTGCCCCCACCACTAATAGTTTGAGGCTAGCTTGAGTATTTATTTGTTGCAGAGTCCATCAAGAAACCGATTTTCAGTTCTTAGGGAAGTACTCTCAACTTCAATACTCACTGACTGTTCTCTCATACATGTACTGTGATGTGGTGACTCTTGAGCCACAGTACTTAACATTGTCATCAGTGGATTTGGGGCCATCTTACAGAGTTATAACACTACTGAGAATGTGAAAAATCCCAAAGTTGACCAAGATCAAGTGCTAAACCATGCAACAAAAATTCTACTGGTAGCCAAAGGTTTTCATCACTGAAATACAAGTAAAAACCTCCATTGAATTTTGCACTTCAGATGATAGTAATGCTCTAAATATGTCAAAGCAATAGCAAAAAAAAAAAAGCAAAAACTCCAGATGTTTTGATGGGACTGGCAAGTGGAGTATATACCTGGTTCTACACCAAACTAAGACCAGTGGCACAAATATCACAGCCAACTTCTTGAGCCAGTTCACGAGGCTCACCTACTAGACCTGCTGTGCATTAAAGGATAATACAGGTTCACCAGCATGCCCTGGAATGCAGCCAGCCCACTAGGTCGAAGGGGTGTTTACTAGACTGGCCAGATATTAGGAAGGAATGTCAACAGGATGCTCTTGAATTCGCCCTGTGGTGAGCTAAGGTAGGACAACTCTGGGTGGGCCAAAAGACCCCTTTAAAGACTTACTGATGTCCAACTTCTCGTGATGACATCTTGCAGGTTGGCAGAGAGAGCGGCCAACAGACCTGCTGTCCAACAGCAAGGAGAAATGGAACATATCCTTCTCACCAGATGTATTCAGCAGCCTGGAAAGAGCAACAGGCCCTGTGAACAAGGGTTGGAATCATAAGTCACAGGTGAGTTCTTACATTTTCTTTAACACAGAGGCAACAGCCAATTATTTATCAGTGTGGTGGGGTAGTTTGGCACCCAGGTTCTAGAGTCAGATGTCCTGGGTTCAAATCCTAACTCCATCATTTACTAGCTGGTTTCGCTAAGCTTATTGCTTCACTTATAAAATGGGAATAATAACTATACCTACCTTATGAGAGGATCCAATGATTCTATTCCTGTTAACTGTTAGAACAGGGCGTGGTCATAATAAGCACAAAATAAATGCTATCATCAGTCTTTATAGCTCCTCACAGGAAAACAGAGCTCATATTATAGTTTGCCATTAACAGATCGGTGTTTGTATTTCTGCCATATACCACTGAGCACTGAGAGCAAAGTGTTAAGAATTTTTTACTTCAATTCTTCCTCTATCAAATGCAAATAATAATACTTCATGTGTTTTCTGAGGATTAATAAAGCAATAGGTATAAAACACCAACACTAGAGGCCTGCCTGGTACATTGTTGGGGCTCCAGGTATGAGTAATGTAATGGTCTGCCCTGCTCAATATGGCAGTCACTAGCTACCTGTGACTCTTGAATACTTGAAATGTGGCCAGTACAACTGAAGAATGGAACATTTAATTTTATCTAATTTTAATAGTCACTTGTGGGCAGTGTATTGAACAGCACAGGCTGGATTTTTCAGGCCTCACCCTAACCTTTTCATATCCTTTCTATGCACATGTCGTGTCCATGTCATTGCCCCTTAGTTTCTCTATCAGGAGTTGGGCAAGAGTGAAGAGAGAATGTAAAACCAAATTTGGGGAGGTTAGTATTTTGGCATAATGGGAAGAAGTCAGCAAGTCTGAAATGCAGACTTCCATTTCAGCCTCAGCTCTGCCAACTGTTCTTGGGCCAGTCATTTGTCCTCATCATCAGAAGGAGAGGTTAGATGCTGAGATGACTCCCATGATCCCACCATCCTGTGATCACTAAGGAGAAAAGATAAGAATTATTACAACAATTTAGATTATTTTTTAGGTACTACGGGCCCCGCTTAGCTGTGCTTAGGATCCCCCAGATTTAAAGGTGAGTGTACATAAGTGTTTGTCTGCAAACTAATGAAAGTGGGTAGGCACAGATAAAAAAGAAATTAAGGGAGGCCAAAGGGAAATAAACCTCGGGGCAAAGAAAAAGGACTTTGATGAAAAGGAATGGATGTTCTATGGAAGCAGAGTGCTCTCGCCCACGTCCTTCCATGTGGTGCCCTGTGACAGCGTGGGTGAGAGCGGAGAGTTCTGGGAAAGACCTTGGATACACATAAACCCAGAGTGTGATTTATTGTCTCCAGCTGAGTACAAAGCCTAAAGGAAATTCTGTGTACAGTAGATCTCCTAGAATCCGCCCTGGGTAGGAAGTGGCCTGGACAAGGGGCCTGGAGGCCCCTGTTCTCTCCCTGCTTCTGTGGGTAAACAGCTAGGTGAGCCACACTTAATGTCTAACTTCTCTGGGCTCTCATTTAATCATCACACAATGGAGTGATTGCAAGGCCAGGAAATCTGTGAACCCTACTTAGAACCCTAAAAACTTTGAGACCCTTTTCTCTGCCAGGACCCTGAAGAACTGGTGTAAGAAATTACAGCAGGAGCGGATGCCGTGGCTCAGCAGGCAGAGCTCCGACCTGCCGTGCTGGAGGTCTGGAGTTCGATCCCTGGTGCCTCCTGCCCATATGCAAATTAAAAAAAAAAAAAAGAAATTACAGCAGCTAAACTAGGCAGCAGTCCCCACATACAGACCCACAGACGTACCCGTATGTTCTGTTAGCTTCTGAAGGAGGAGGCCACGCCCTGTCTGATAGGACCCTTCAGTCCCTGTCTGCAGCAATTATGAGCCACAGGTGACGGGCTCTCACTTGCTCAGAAGGGTGATTTTGATTGATTAGCCTTGACAGTACCCAAAGAGTTTTCTGGATTTTTAAAAGGCAATTTAAAAGAAGCAATTCATCAAGCCATCAGGTTTTGGTTGTCAATGGTGGTGGTGGTGGTAATGCCGGTGGCGTGTGTGTGTGTGTGTGTGTGTGTGTGTGTGTGTGTGTTGAGGCCAAGGCACCACCTGCCCCTATAATTGGTGAAATCTAACACACACTGTTGTCACTTGGCACAAGCTGGTTCACAGCAGGATAAAAGCAACAGTGGTGTTCCGAATAGGAAAATCAGTGGCTGAAGAAAACCATGCAGGATAATTGAGTTTATTAATCTATTTGGCTTTAAATCATCTGTCCTTCACCGTTTTTATAGTCTCTAAGTCCACAAATTGTTTTGAAACTCAGCCCCTCCTCCTCTGCTTCTCCCAAGGCTGCCACATGATAAATAGCTTTCGCGCCCTCCCTGCTCTCTCCCCCATTTCTTCTCACATTCCTCTCTCTCCATGTCGCTTCTGTTCTCAGAGTAAGGTCGCAATCTCTCCTCAGCCGTCCACCTGCCTGGACCCTGGACCTTACACCAGCCAGTGTTGGTTTTAGAGAACACCTGGGCTGTGATTCATACACACATCTTCTGCAGATCCGGAAGTCCGTCCCCTTCAGTCACTACTAGCTGGACCTTGAACCCCTGTGACCCAAGGATGAAAGTTAAGAGGCTGTAGAGGCAGCCAAGTCCCTTCTCCATACGGATTCTCTGCGGTGTCCCGGCCTCGGTCTCCTCCAGCACCCAGCCGGGCCCCCGGCACGAGCGCGGGCTTCCCTGTGGTTTCTAAGGGGAGCATCTTTCTCCTTTGCGGGGCCCTTACAGTGCAATTTGCAGTCCTTTTGCTAGGGTGGCAGGTGCTTTCAATGAGAGAGGAAAAGAAATGGCATATTTGCATTGAGTTTCAATTTGGAAAACAAGGAAGTGGAAGAATTCATCCACAGTTATTTTCTGCTTCAACGTTGCAGAATTCTTCAGGCACCATTAAGAAGACATGGCACAACCTTCCCCCTGCTTCGAGCCCAGGTTTCTGGAGCACTCAGGCAAGAGGGGATCTTGAAGATTGTGAATTCTTCTCCTGGTAGAGAAAGAGACCCGGAAAGCGTAAATAACATGCCCGAGATCCCTTAGCCACTTAGTAAAGACCTAGGACTGAGATCTCACCCCAATCCCTCTCTTTCTGTCTCTCTCCTCTCCCTGCTTATCCTCAGAGTGGACCATTTTTGGTGGCCTAGGAAAAAAGCAATAAGTGTCTGGAATAGAAAAAGAAGATTGGTAACTTGTTTGCTGGCCTCCCCTTCTTTCCTTCGAAACTTTGCCCCAAAATAGAGAGGGGATGTAGAGAGAAACAAAGAAAAGAGAATCCAGTACCTAAAAACACAAACACACAAGCACACAAAACCCCACAACATAAAGAGAGCTGCTTTTTAAAGGAAAGTACTTGCATCTGTGTGTGTGTGTGTGTGTGTGCTTGCAACAAGGGCCATATGAACTTCTCAAAATAAGCTAAATAAAAATGTAAACAGACTTCCTATCAAGTGGAACATATGAACAATGACCTTCTTTGCCTATCCCAGCCCTTCAAAATCTTAAAAAAAAAAAAAAAATCTTTGTGCTCCTGGCTCGGTCCCTTCCCTTTTCATGTAGCCTCTCTTCCGTTATTCGTCACTCTAATAAACACTCTTAATAAACACAAACCCTATAAACCAATCCAGGATGCTACTTTGGGCTCCTAGACTGCCTTTAGGAAAGACTAATACCTGCATTAACTTTGTCATCTGTCCTGGGGAAATCCAGCTGAGCTCTCTAACATATTCTGCTGCAAGCTGCAATAGAAAGGACATATTTAGTGTATATTCACTTGTTAAATGGAATCTGCATTCCTAAATGAACGAAAAATGCTTAATTATTAATATGTCCCCCAGGGATTGGTGACATTTGGAATGATTTCATCATGCTACAGATATTTAACAGCACTGCGTGTATAGTGGTATATAATTCAACTTCTCTAGTTTAGGAGAATATCCACACACACACACACACACACACACTTTGTTTTGACTGCTTTGCCATGTAGGTTAGTCCCTGAACATCCAGATCCCAGCTGGAGGTAGAGGGAAGTTACTAAAGAACAGGACAGGATTGAGGTTGAGGCTGTAAGAGGGTAGAAAGAGGCACCAAGGAGCTTCCTCCTGGGAGCTGGCATTGGTTTGGGGTGGACTGCCTGCCAGGCGCTTTCACTGTGGTGGAGAGAATGGCAGCAGCAGAGAAGAGTTTATGAAAATGTCACAGGACTAGCAACCAGGGTGCCAAGCCTCCAGTTCTGTACCAATTTGCTGTGTGACTCTGAGCTGATAACTTATCCTCTCTGAGACAGTCATCATATATATGGAGGGATAAGTACACCCTCCTTAGCTACCTTACAGAATAGTGTGGAATGTATTTGAAAGTACTTTTAGCACTCAGAGCACTTGATAAAGAATATAGTCAAAGGTGGGCAAGAAACAGAGGAATTTACCGAGCACCCCCTGTTGCTGGGCATACTTTTACAAACATGAAGTCTAAAATTAATCTTTTCAAAAAATCCGAGTTAGACCTGATTGCCCCCATTTATAAAGGAGGGAACTGAAGCTCTGAGCTTTTGCCTAATGTCACTGCCTCGTGCATGGCAGAGTCAGGCTTACAACCTAGAAGGGACAAGGCACTTATTTGAGTAGACAATATGTAAAGTGAAAATAGGTCATGATCTTAATTTGTAAAAACTAATGTTCAGTCGACCTAAGCATTTGGTTGACTCATACAAAATGATATGCAGTACCGCAATATTTGAACATTAATATAAGATTTTAATTATATTTTATCAGTCTGTTTCTCTGCACAGCTCTATACTAAGTAAGGAAAATCTCTAGGTATAAGCATAGCGTGTCAAAAATAGGTATTTAGAACTCCCAGGATGAGCTGGGACCCAACATCATGGGATTGAGAAAATCTTCTTGACCAAAAGGGGGAAGAGATAAATGAGACAAAATAAAGTGTCAGTGACTGAGAGATTTCAGAGTCGAGAGGTTATCCTGGAGGTTATTCTTATGCATTATATAGATAGCCCTTTTCAGTTTATGGTGTACTGGAGTGGCTGGAGGGTAGTACCTGAAACTGTAAAGCTGTGTTCCAGTAGCCTTGATTCAAAGACGAATGTATGGGCGGCTGCCGTGGCTCAGCAGGCAGAGCTCCGACCTGGAGGTCTGGAGTTCGATCCCTGGTGCCTCCTGCCCATATGCAAATTAAAAAACAAAACAAAACAAAAAAACGAATGTATAACAATACAGCTTTTACAATGAGACTGTATGATTGTGAAAACCTTCTGTCTGATGCTCCTTTTATCCAGGGTATAGACAGATGAGCAAAAAAAAAAATATGGATAAGTAAATAAACAATGGGGGGATGAGGGGTAAAATAAATTGGGTAGATAAATACTAATGGTCCATGAGATGGAGGGATAAGGGGTATGGTATATATATGAGGTTTTTTCTTTTGTCTTTTTATTTCTTTTTCTAGAGTGTTGCAAATGTTCTAAAAAATGATCATGGTGATGAATACACAATTATGTGATGATATTGTGAGCCATTGATTGTACACCATGTAGGGACTGTATGTATGCAAAGATGTATCAATAAAATTTTTTTTAACTGTATTGGTTAAATTAAAAAGAAATAGGTGTTTGTTTTAAACAAAGTAAATGCGTAGGGTAGTCCTGCTGTATGTTTATAGGATTTTTATCTTAGTGGTGCATTGACTGATGAAAATAAGTTTTACACTCAAAACTTACTTCTGGAATTTCATTATGAGACTAGGCTTTGATGGAGTTCTCTCTTCTCCTGCTTCCAACTCCAGTGCTAACAGTTGTTTCTTTCTTCTCCATTTCTGTTTAGGACCCTGTGTTATGCCCCAGCATAGCGGGGATTCCATTTGCACACAAATGCTTTGCACGTTCTGGATCCTAGTTTGCAGTGTCTGACCTGGAGATAGTTATTGATGACTGTTTATAAGAGAGCAATGTACAGCAGGGTTCAGAACAGGAGACCAAAAGCCAGCCCATCACCTGCTCCCTTGGGTGACCTTGCTTCACCTCTTCCTGCTTCAGTTTCTCCATCTGTTGGCGGAAAGAGTGACACATGATACCTTGCTCTGGGAGTGTCCTGCGCATCTTTATAAAGCACTGGGAGATGCTAGAAGGGCCTCGAAGACTTCACACCTCCCTTTATGTGGTAAAATAAAACCTCATCTGATAGTTTAAAATTTACAGAACATAGTATTTTTAAAAAATAAGATTATTTTACACTTGAAAAAGTACTTGCGTATCTTTATTCATTGGTTGAAGGTATTCCATTAAACCCACATCGATGGCTGGACCTGATGATTCATTTAAACAATAAACACATAAAGCACGTAGGAAGTGCTCATGTGCATGTCATTATTACTAATTTACTTTTCTGCTGTACAGTGAGCTTCTATGCTACCTTTTTAGTGTGCTTTCTCTCTCTCATCACAAACACACATTAGAATTGCAGAGATGGTATTATCACCCCTATTTTATAGATGAGAAAACATAAATAAGGAGAAGTCAGTGAATCGCCAAGTTCACGCAGATAATTAGGGGCAGAGTTAGGAAAATAATCTAAGTCTCTTGTCTCAAGATCCAATGCTTATCCCCCTCAACTTCATTTTTATAATCCCTAAAACTGATTTTTTTTCTCTTTTTTCTGTTCTTATAGATTTTTTCTCTCCCTGTGTTGACCCAATGGGGCTATGGGTGCCTTGTGCACATTCCTTCTCAAGGAAATGGAGTCCTCTAAAGCGACCCTGCTTACTGTTCTCAGGTAAGGTTTGCAGTAACATGAGAGCTCAGACATGACTGTTTCCTTGTTAAGCTTGTTCCTCATTGCAAGCCCGAAGAAAAACCTGCCAAAAACCACATTAGCGAGTCGCTGGTGCCTCCAAACTGCTCTAAGTGAAGGAGCCAATCAAGCCCCACAAGTAATATTCAGGCTAAAATAGCTGTGTCGTGCTGCCACTATAGATATGCTCTTGTTTTGTGTGTGCTTCTAAAGTGTATCCAGCCTTAAGAATCAGAAGGGAAAGTAGGGGTTGAACACCAAAAGAACACTTAAAACTTTTTTTTTTCCCTGCAGGGAATTAAATTGCAAAGATTATCAGAGCCCGGTAAAAGGACATAGAAAACCTGCAGTGGATGAGGCACTGATTCCATTGTTTACACACATTTAAACAAAGATTTGAGTTCTCTCTATCCCCCTTTGCAAACCCAGGTCGCTATTACAATTCCCATCAATCAGGTACCCCCAACCACCTGCCCAGTACCACTCGGCAAAAAGAAGTTCTGCAGAGATTTTTAAACGGTGAAACAAAAATGGCTGTAAAGGGAACACCCAGCCCAACAGCCGGTGGGCTGGCTGCTGCTGGCCATCACAAGGTTGCCGAAGCTCAGATGGAAAACACAAAACCCTCTTGAAGATGCTCCTGCCCTCCCTACCTGAGCTGCCACAGCCAGGCCCGGCATCCCTGGGAAATCGCCCTGTAAAATGAGCAGCTCCTTTTCAACAGCAGACTCCCAGCTGCTCCCCACCTCTGAGCCTGCTGTTGGGCCTGACACAGCCCCTGCCAGGCTCCCTCGCTGCTGCAGGGCTATTAGGAGCAGGTTCTGGAAGGCACAGGTGGACCGAAGCAGTGCGGGCAGCCCTGGGTGGCACACCTGCCTTTTCTCCTGCACGACGCCCTCAGAGTCGGGTTGATGGGGCTCTGAGTCGAGAGCAGTGAGCCCCCCCTCAAGCTTATCAGCCTCCCATCTTCCCGAATAGCACCGTGCACCTTCACCCACCCCAGGGCCCTGCCTGGAAACAGAACACAGCTGCCTGCCCTCCCTCCCCCACCACCCTCCCAGGAGCCAGAAGGGCCAGATCTGGCCCAGAGCCAGGCTCTGAAGAAATGACAGGGGCAGAAAGAGGCGGTGGGTGGGGCAGGGAGCCTTGTGTTACACATGCAAAGCCTAATTTTGGATCAGAGTCATACTTGTAGCCAAGCCTGAAAGATCACTGAGGCCCCTAACTGAACCCACAGCTCTCTGGGGGGGGGGGGGGCATGGGGGAATCCTGGGCTCTCTTGCCCACAGGCTGCTCTCCTGGGGGAGGTTAATTAGGCTTGTTTGGATTTTAACTGCTATTTCTTAAAGAGACATTAATTGTCTTTTAGCCTCTTGCTAGCAGAGGGCAGTTCACATTTCCTATCCCGGTCTTTCTGGGCGCATTCTCCAAGGGCCTCAGCCGAGATGCTGGCCGGCCGGGAGCCGGGGGCCCCTGGGTCCTGCCCACCCCCACACGGCGCCCGCCGAGTTCAGCCTGGGGACGGCATTCTCCAGCTCCCGGTGGCAGCGGCACAGGACAACGGGCAGGTCAGGCGAGGGCAGCTGTGCCGGGGACAGAGAAGGCACCTTGCCACCGATAAATAAAACAAACTCCTTCTGACATTAGAAGAGCCCCTGCGCGATCAACAGAAGAGAGAGACCAGACCGGGCAGGCGCTGGGTCTCTCCCGGGCCGCGCGCAAGAGAAGGGCCGTTCCCTCTTCTTCCAAGGGTGTGGGCATTTCCTTCGGAGGGTCTGCTGCTGCCAAGAGCAGGCTGTTGACTCCCTGGAACTCAGGGTATCAGGATGCTTGTTTGCAGAGCTGGCCAGCCAGCAGCCCGGAGCAGCTGGTTATAATTATGCGTTGCAGCTTCAGAGGAAGTTGCTGGCTGCGGGAGCGTGTGCTGGGCCTGGCTGCACATTGGCTGCCGGGCTTCGGGGAACAATAGAGATAGAAACCAGTGGCGGCGGGGGAAGGGGAGGGGCAGGCCGCGGGGGGAGACGGCAGAAAGAAAGGGCGCGGGCGCTCCCAGGGCTGAGTGTGGAAAAACCCATGCCCACACTTCAGGGATCCCTGTTCTTGTTCCCAGACTTAAAAACAAAGTCTGTGTCCCTCTGTGCACAGCCCTCCCTCGCTTTTTCTTTTTTTTTTTTTTTAAAAAAGAAGCTGTACCTGCTGAACGCTGATTTAGAGAAATGTGCCTGGCTGACATTTTGAATAGCGCTCCTCAGCCTGTTTAATTTAAATTGACTGCATCTTCGAGGCAGCTGGCCACAGGGAAAAACAAAAGAATTCGTGATGAAAAAGGCAAATCTCTCTTGACTAGAAAGTACCGTAGCAACAGCGGCAGCGGCAGTTAAACATTTCAGTACCTTGCTAAATGCTGTGCCCAGATGCGTCCATCAGGAGGGAAAGGAAAAAAGACAACTTTACCGAAGTGAAATGTGGCTTAATTAGCAAGTTGGTTTTTTTCCTGGATGGAGAAAAACTTAATGTCTGCTTCTTAATACCCTCCAAAATTTCTTCAGTGTTTCCTAATTAGAACATAGCAGGGTAATGAACATGGGGGAAGGAAAAGGAGGAAGGGGAGATAACGGGGTGCGGGGGGGGGGGGACCCCTGCCTCTCACACCAGCAAGAATCTTCTATTTGTATATCCGGGAGCCACATCTACTTAGTCTTCTTTTGTGGTTCTTTCCTCCCTTGCATCAAGAGGTTGATGCAGTATCCAGCAGCTTGGAGTTCCTGACAAAGTATGCAGAATCCCATGTTTTCGCCAGCTCAGGGAATAATTTCAAAGCCCCAGATCAGACAAGTGGGCAGGCCTGAGATTCCTGCGGCCTCTTGGTGACCCCTCTCCACTTGTACAAGTCCTGATTTATGCTGCTTTAAAAGGGCAGTTGTCCTACCTGATATTGGGCATCCTTGATGTATAAAACTGACAGCCACACACAAAGACACATTATTGGCTTGAGCTGGTAAATGAGGAGGCAATTTCATTACCTTTCCCCCTTGTCCATTGCCTAGAATAAGATTACTTGAAATGCTATCAATCAATGGGCTTGAATGCAGGGAAGTGCCCAGCCAGTACATGGGCATGGCAGCCATGCTCCGTAATGATAATGAAAATAAATGATGACACTGTTCTCTTTAGGACTGACTGTTGGGATCTCTTGGGTGGAGAGATTTTTGCAGTAGGGTCCAAGTTGGCGATACTTTTTCTTCTTTTTCCTTCTCTTTCCTCCAACTTAGGTCCTAGATTTTCTAAACACATGCACACATGCAGAGTCAGTTTCTAGAGCAGTGCTGTCCAATACAATAACCACTAGCCACATATGGCTGCTTAAATTACTCAATGCTAAATGAAATTACAAGTTCAGTGCTTTGGTCAGACTGGCCACATTTCGAATGCTCAGTAGCCATATGTGGCTAGGGGACAACACAGAATTTTGGACAATTTCTATCATCACAGAAAGTTTGATTAGACATCCCTGTCCTCAAGCATCCATTTCCTCTTGAATCTCTGGGCTCTTGTTCCTTTTAGAGTCCTCTACCTATAATTTTTATAAAGGTGAAATTGTTTTCTTTCTTTAATCACAACTTATATAAAAACTAATTAGCTTCCTCCCAGCTCCTAAGGGAGAGCTACCTTACTCCCCAGCTACTCTGCTGGATGAACCTTCTAGAATAGTTTAGTTAAATGGGCATAGTATAGTAGACACTAAAAGGGCCTCATTCAGGCTGTCTGACCTTAGCCTGTTCCTTTAAATTTTCCTAGACAGTTCTTAATAATAGCTAGAAGGAGCCACTATGAGGCTAAGTGATGTGTCAAGAAAGATACTGGGGTATCTCCATAAAAAAAATTTGCACAATAAATAGAGAATAAGAGCTCTTTTAGATCTACATGGTATACTGCATTACAAATTCCTACAATGAGGCTTTGAAGTTGTCCAGAGATGCGCAGGGCAATGGAGCACTTTGATGCAGCTGGAAGCACCTTCAAAGCTTCCCAGGGAAGAGATTAAAACAACTACCTGTAACCAATTGTTCACATCCTTTGTGTGTGTTGGTGGGGCAGGGGGTGGACCACCACCAAAATTAAACAAATAAACGGAAAGCTACACTGGAAGCACTGTACTCAAACTACAACCAAAGGAAACAAAGGATGGAACATTTAACATTTTTTGTTGAGCAAAAATTACACCAAAAACTTATATTTTCCAGCTTAAAATGGAAACTTGTTGGCTTATCTTATATATTTTTAATATTTAAAAATTTTTCATTTCAAGTTCCTTTTGCAAATCTTCCAACTCTGCTTTGTTCTTGTCTTTCATAGGACTAAGATAAACAACTCTATATTTTATTAACAAGTTAAACAACACGAATACAAACTTCATCCTGAACCTCTCACAATTTAATTTAAGATGACTATGTTATCATTCACGAATTCTTATGAACTTTGATTCTACTCCATCGTGGTGAGGATATTGGTGAGTAACACAGCATTCCTGGAAGCAGATAAACAGGATATTGCCAGAGTTGCTTTCTTAGTCAAAGCTACTTTCTCTATCACAAAGCAGCCATTATGGGCTGTAGCCACAAACCTGGGCTATCAATGGGCCTGAGTTTCCCATTTCTTTTAAGGAATACACATGAGCCTCAGCCTCATTTGAAAGGGAAGCTGAAACAGATGGGGAATAGGGAAGGGACGGGGCTAGTCAATTCTAGCTGGGGAAGCTTCAAGGGTGGGAGTTAGAAACCCTTGAGAGTAAGGGTTCCTAGCCTTTTCCTTTCTGACCCTCGCTGGTGGCAGTGTGAAGTGGGGAGAAGGAGGGCTGTTGAATATTTCGAATTGCTCAGAAAAACATCTGGGAAGACACTCATGCTCAGTAAGCAGGAGACAGTCTAACAGAACCACTGATTGGGTACCAATAAAACCTGATGCCTTTTCATCCTCCCTCCCCCCCCCCCACCCATGCCTTGGGCTGCAGCCTTGAGACAAGCAGTTCCAGGCCCAAGCAACACCTCTGATCGGATGTTTTGGCAGGTACAGAGTCACTAAACCTGTGGCAGCTGAAAGCCACAGAATCTCTGGCTATACCTGATGGGCGCTCTTCTTAATCTAAAAGCACCCTGATTTAAGGGGATTGGTAAGTGGAATAAGTAAAGAGGAGAGAAGCAGGATATCCTTCAGTCCATCAGTGACTGAGAAAGCGAGAAAGAAAGGACCAAATGGGACCATGATCCTTGATTTACAAATCCTCTGAAAACGAAGCTCTTTCATAATGAAGCTGGCTGTTTTCTTTTTCTTTAAGTCTTCATAAATCATATGCAGCAGTGTTGGCATGAGTCATATGGCTCGACAGCAAAGCTCCTGCTAAGCCACACAGCTGCACGGGACAAAAATACCTCGGTGAATAGAGCTTGTTTGTCCTGCATAGTTTATGGTATAAATAAGAAATCAGCAAATTTTAGGGGTTCCCCAGCCTCTCATTTCTGAAAATCTTAATCCCTTGGCCTCCTTCTCTGTCCCTTCAGCTACCCGAAGTCAAACTACTACTTCCTCGCCTCCTTGCCTTTGTCAAGAAAAAAAGGATCTGATCAGGGTCATTATCATGTTCAGATTGGTGGACTACACTTTAGTCTATGTGAGTTTGAGTCAATATGGAATCTCAACCAGGTAAATGTATTTGGTCTTTTCATTCTAGTGGAATAAAAAAAGATATTCTCCCTTATTCGAGCCCTTTCAAATACATGGGGTGATATGGGATCAGTGGCATCACCTGAGTGTCACTCGAAGCCTGATTCTGTTCTTGTTGGGTTTGGGGCGTCTTGCGGGATCAGAGATGCCCTTTCTCCTCTCCAGATGGTCTGCATTGTTGCAGAAACGTGTCTGGGCCAAGCCCAGTCCAACTACTCAAGTCCTGTCCTGGTGACTGCCGGGGTCTGAGTATCAGATCCACTTAGTTCTGTTGTAGTCCAGGCCACCCCATAGACTTCCTCTTCCAACCTTTTCCCCACTTCCCTGTCGATTCACAGGTTAGCCCTGAGATTCCCAATTCCTCTTAACCCTCTCTCTCTTTCTTAAAACTCCCAGATGCCTGTTTTCTGGCGATCTACTTGATGAAACGTTGGTTACTATTTAATAATTTCATACCCATACCCCTTTCTTCTCTGTCCTCCTTGGATGGGTTCTTATGACTTCTGTAGTTGGCGTCATTAGATAATGAAGTTCTGACACTAACGTGTGGTGTTGGAATATATTTGCCTCATTAATGGAGTTATCGTATATGTAGGTCACTTAATATCTGTTAGGTGGCATATCTCATTTACCTTCAGATTGGGATATTATTTAATATGTATTTAGGGCTTTGGTTTTAAGAGATGTATTTTTTTAATTAAATACATATTTTGAATCCTGACGTCTGACATGGTTTGCTTATATATAAAGTGTTTATATAATTTGCCTATCTAAGATCAGTGAAGTATAAAATACATTAATGAGTGAAAGTAAATCACTCTACAAATACAAACCTCTATTTATTTGTGGCTAGACTAGAAAAGACTAACACTTTCCCAAGACTCCAAGTACTGTTGCTTTTGGATTTGCCTCCCCCCAAACACAGGGTAGATTTTTGTCTGCAGTGATGATTTAGAACAGTTTTACAGCCACATTTCTGCTTTGTGACGTTGGGTGTGGAAACATAAGGAGAAAGGTGGAAGACAGGACTTTCCTGGTGCCTGTCGCTCTTCTCCGAACTCTCTGTTGGCTTCCCTGATCATTCCAGATGTGGAGAAGGCGAACGGGCTTCAATGTCAGAGGGAACTGGATTTTAATCTATTAGCTTGTGACCTTGGACAAGCTGTTTAACCTTTCTGACTCATTTTTATAGTCTTTAAAAAGTGGTTAATGGTAGATATTTCCTGGATTGCTTGTGAAATTGATGTGCTTAGCTTAGTCTCCCTCTATAATGGTATTCAATACATGGCAACTCTCGTCTTGTTCCTATCCTAACTTAGATGTCAGTACCATATGACCATAGTTAGATGATAATGAGGAGGTATTTTAGTTCTGTCCTCATAGCTGTGTAAGGTCATTAAGCTAAATTGTCCATTGAAATTGCTTTTAGAAAGTTACACTGGCCTCACATATTGTGTATGTCATAGCAGCAACCCACTGTCCCAAGGTCTTTTGTCTGTTCCTCAGCGAGTGGCCACATGGGATCAGTCCTGCGGGAAGTGAGCAACTGGAGTCCCAGCCAGGTTCCAAGCTGGAGAAGGACCAAGTGAGAAGCATCCCTACCTGCCACACAAAGCTCCATTTTGGGATATGCTTGGAAGGCCATAGGGCACCGCCTGCCACCCACACACTTTTGCTCAAGTACCACTGTCAAAGATTCATTCTTTTCATTTAAGAGCTAAGTATGTTAGCCTGTCAGTGACAAGCAAACACCTTTTTTTTTAAGGTAATTTATTGGCTCTTGTAACTTGGAAATTTAAGAAAGTGACACTCACTGACTTCAAGTACGTCTGGACTATGTGTACACCCACTAAACCAGTCAGTGTGCCTGGGGACAGGCAGTAATTTCATTGACCAGACCTGGGTCGCAAGCCAACCCTTGGCACAAGGCATAGAGTCAGCTCTACCCAAACAAAACGAACAGATAGAGGGTGTAAGGAGGTTTGCCAAAAAAAAAAAAAAAGTTTCTGGACAGACAAATGCATTTGATGTAGACTACATGCTACTCATAGAATAGGAAATACTGTGGAACATTAAAATATTAATCCAGATTGTCAACTGATGGTGTATCAGTCAGGGTCTACTTAGGGAGAAGAAACCTGTTCTAGTTTGCTAGCTGCCAGATTGCAACACACCAGAGACAGGTTGGCTTTCAATAAAAGGAGATTTATTTAATTAACGTATAGTTCTTCAGAGGAAAGGCAGCTAACTTTCAATTGAGGTTCTTTCTTATGTGGAAAGGCACAGGGTGATCTCTGCTGGCCTTCTCTCCAGGCCTCTAGGTTCTAACAACTTTCCCCAGGGTGATTCCTTTCTCTGGCTCCAAAGGCCTGGGGCTGAGCTGTGAGAGCTGAGATGAGGTATGCTGAGCTGCTTGGGCTGTGCTACATTGAGCTCTCTCATTTAAGCACCAGCCAATTAAATCAAACATCATTCATTTCAGCAGGCACACCTCCTAGCCGACTGCAGATGTAAATCAGCAACAGATGAGCTTCACATCCGTTAGCTCATGTCCACAACAATAGAACTAGGCACCGTCACCTAGCCAAGTTGACACCTGAATCTAACTACCACAAAACCATACCAGGTATTTTAACGGAAAGAATTTAGTGTAAAGAATTCAAAACAAGGCCCAAATTTGCTAATGAGTTAACTAAAAGCGTTAAAAAAGATTGTTAAGATAGCATGGAGGCCATATCTGAGGAAGCAGCAATAACTCCTAGATATGGGGCAAGAAGGGACGAGGCTGGCATTTTGAAAACCTAGACGCTTGGAGGAGGGCCACCAAGGAGCCAGAATCAGCCCTCTGGGGAGAGAGAGAGCTGCTCGGCTGCTGCTGATGACTAATGGGGCACAACAAGGTTGGTTCTGCAAGTGTTGGATTCACCTGCTGCTGTGGAAAAGAACCACTTCAGCTGGAATAAAGGGATGTGGCTGGGGTGCTGCTCACTGGAATGAAGAGCAGCCATCAAGTCATAGGGAGCAAAGAGGAAGGAGCTGATCCCTTCCCCTCCCCCAGTCTTACAGACCCCCACTTATGCCCTCTATTTCCAGAGCCTAGTCTGGAGCTACTGGCAAAGAAGAAATGTGATGTGCAGAGTCCCAGCTCCAGCAACCTAAAGCAGGGTGGGTGTATACCAGCGTGGTATCCCAGGGTGGGTGTGGAGCTGAGACAGTAACTTCATAGACGGGAGGTGATCATACTTTAGTGGCACATTGGTTGCCTCCTTGCATTACTAAAGAAATGGGAGTTTTGATGGCATTGAATAATGCATGGGCATCTGAATAAAGATCTCTCCCACCTTCAAGGTGCAGAGCAGGCCTGAGATCAGCAGGGCTGTGCTAGGAGTCCTGTGAGGTCAGGCAAGGGCCTCCCCAAGGAAATGCTTCATGAACTTGCACTATCCATTCAGGTATCCGTGCTGCAAGTAGGTCAGACTTTCCCTTTTCTGTCTAAGCTGTAGGGAGTCAATGTCTTCGGAATTACAGAGTCATGTTGATCCAAGTTTAGCTGAAACTTTCCCGATGACTAAGCATAAATAATCTCGCCAGAGGAAGGAGTCAGTATGTTTACACAAAATGTTTGTCCTTTTACGAAGGTAGGGTTTCTTCTCTTGATCAACATTTGTCAGCGACTCTGTCACTTGAGATTGGCTCTTGAAGTCCTGAAGTTTCAGACAAATTTAATTTCTCTAGTTGTTCTAACCATGTTAGTATGATCACTTGGATCAAAGCGGTTGTGCACGTGTATGCACGTGTGTCTATATAAGGCCAGGTGGAAAATATATATTCTATGTAAGCAATAAATATCAGAACATCAAGTACAACTCGATGAACTTTAGTAGAACAGTTATTAAGCAATTCAGCCAATCTCTTTGCCCCAATGTATTGTACAGGCCAAACTTTTCAAAAAAGGAAAAAACTGAACAGCATTATTAAACCATGAATCCACTTTTGGATTATTGTTAGCAAAAAGCTGTCATCAAAACTAATTTCATGTCTATTAATAAATTGAGTAATAAATAACCATTGTTGCAAATAAGAATATACTTTTAGAGAAAACAATATGGATATAGAAATCAGCCATCATAAATGACTTTTGAGCATGATACAAGTTATAAAAATACCTTGATTTATTTAAACTGTGCGTTTTATAAAGTTTGAAATGCTTTCACATCTGTATTCCCATCTAGTCTCCCCAAGAACTGTGTGAGATAGCTATGATCTATTATCCCAACTTTGCAGATTAATAAACAAAACAAAACTGAGATTCAGAGAGGCTTAAGCAGTTTCCTTTAGTTGTAAATGGTGGAACTATTTGTCTGAATCCCATGTCAGTCCTCTTTTCATTGCTACTTCTTTAACTAATACCATGGTCAGATTTCATAAAATGTAGAATAGTAAAGGATCATGGTTGGTATTGATTCTTTCATTCATCAAAAAAGAACTGAACAAGGGCAGTGCGATGGTGGCTCAGTGGCAGAATTCTTGCCTGCCATACCAGAGACACAAGTTCGATTCCTGGTGCCTGCCCATGTTTAAAAAAAAAAATCTGAATAATTACTAAGGTACATTTTTCATATTTAAATAGCCTGCTGTTTCAGCTATATAGATAGATAGATAGATGATCTATCCTTTTCTGATAGTACATTGGAAATGTAATTTATAAATTCTTGGGAACCAAGATTTGGAACTTGAGAATAATAACAACAACCACTGTTATTGTTATTAGTATTGTTATTATGGCTAATCTTTATTGAAATGTTACCACTTGCCCAACTCTCTTCCTTGCATAGCCCCTGAAACTACCCAGGAGGTATAACCTTCATTTAGCTCCATTTTATAGAAGAAGAAACAGTGTCAGGTAACTCTCCTCAGTCCTTAACCAGCAGGTTGTGGTACAGGAATCATCTTGAGGTGTGTGTGATTCAGAAGCCGGACTCTTGCCTTCTCTTCCATGCAGGACTGCCTCAGTTATGAATGCTGATCCATCCTATTCTCCTGGACCTGCCCAAACACAGAGCATCTAAACAAAGAGGATGAGGCCACATCGTAACACACTGCAAATATATCCTCACCCAGTAAAACACATCAGCTTTAGCTTTGCTTCACTGTGTGGTCTTGCTTAAGTCCCTCCTTCATTTCCCTCCTCTATTAATAGGGAATGACAATATCGGGTCCACCCCCAGGTCCATTTACCTCTGACTTCCTTCCATTAGCGTTTACCACCTAAAGGAAGCACCACTGACGAGGAAACTGGGTCTTTTCCCTTTACTTTGTTTAATATCCTAGAATAAACTATGCCATGTAAATCCCAGGTGTTACCTAATTAATCTAGTGCATAATATTTTTCACATTGCAGGCCTAAAGGCAGAATCCAGACTTCAATGCTGACATAAATACTACTGTTTTTTGTTTGTTTGTTTTTTAATATTCATGCACAGTACAGGACTTTCCCAACAAATAGTTATGTTGTTCCTACCAGCTTTTTGTTGTCTCAAAACATACCAGAGGCATTAATCCTCATTACAGACTTAGAATTTTCTTTCTTCAGCTTAAACTCTAACTTATTTTCAAGTTATAAAACTTGAAAGTGCCTAAAACCACAAGACTTCTTTTTTTGGCACTCATAACAGAAAAAGAGCTGAATTTTTTTCCCCAAGATTTTTATATGGAATTTGCTCTTAGGCTGAGGCTTGTTAACTGGAGTACTTTTTTTTAACGAACTTTTAATTTCCTGAAAATTGGGGCTTATGCTATGGTGAATGCACTAACAAATCCTAATCTGGGATAATGAGCTAGATGGGTAAATGAGTAGATGGCTATCACCAGAAGATTATAACGGCCACAGATTTTCTTCCTCCCAATTAAGTATAAATGTGATTATCTGAACATGCAGAAGTATTCCTTTAATAATTGTGCTAGACTAACAGTCTAAATTTATTTCAGGTACTATTCCTTTTAATAACAATGTCTATTAAAGACATCTGTCCAAAGTCTGTAATGCTTAATTCATGGATAGACAGAATGAGAGTGTCCTTTAAGAATTCTGTTTTCAGTTTAATGTTATGAGCTGTTAAAGACAAGGTTTATGGGTGGACCATTATTAGTTGGAATTTGACTCAAATTGAAATCAGGCCCAAGAATTTACTAATCCATAATATTATGAAGGGCTTTGAAAAACATTAAAAAGTTTAACTAAACAAGAATATTCATATAATTTAATGTTTTCCCTAGAGTTCCCAAGGCCATTCAGAACACTTTCTAATCACTGGATTTCAAATTCGTTTGCTAGCCTGTCTCTCATACAACGAAGTTTTTCAAAATCAGAGATTTACTGTATTATTAGGTCAATATTTTAACTGCAAGCCAAAGCGGGATATGCATTCACCAAATTATTTGACTGTAAATGTAAAAGAAAAATCCCATATATGTTGCACCCTTTGTTAGGATTGGAGGTGCCCGCTGAACCCTGGGGGTGGCGGTGAGACATAGGAACCCACACCCAGGCTTGGCTCACACAGAGCCTCCATGCTTTCACCACTGCCGCGTGGAAATGAATCCCCCTATCCCTTAGGGGAGGCTTAGCATCCCTGTAGCTTCATTCGAAAACCTCAGTGATCAAGATTAAAAGAAAGCAATCAAACATACCAGATTTTGTGCTCGTGCAGTTTGAAGAGTCCCCCGTTCTCAGGTCTGTGGCCTTGGCGCTGCTTTTGGCACAGCTATTAGCGCCCTGAGGACTAATCCACCACTGTCAGGGAATTTGGCTGTTTCATCACCTACATGAGAGACCTGCATAACTCCGTGGTGATTGCTGTCTGGATGAGTTATGTGGCTCCTTCATGCACTTTTTGATTGAACAGTGATAACCCGGATAATGCATTATCCAGTGCCCTTTTTGAGAGGAACCTGCTATTTTTTTCTTACGGAGAAGTGAGAGAAAGACCTCTTGGAGGCGTTTAAAGTGACATCACTATGCCAATCCCAATTTATTACAATCAGCAAGAAGCGATTGCTAGGCCAGATTAAATATAATAATGGTAAATCTCTGTGACAATTCTTTCCCTTGTATAGGGCTGGTGCTAATTGGTCAGCAGGCTCTTAGAAAAAAGTGGATGAAACAATGCCGAAAATACAGCTGATAACATTTATTTTATAACCTCGTATTTGTATCTGTCAGTGGGAATTCACTAGCTTTGCCGTTTATTCATTTGCTCATTCATTCAACGCATCTTGTCACATGTCTACTGGATGCCTGGGCTGAGCATTAGTGATTCCACAGGAAACCAAACAGATACAGCCATTGCCTTCCCAGGGCTTCCAGTCTGTTGGGAAGACAGAATTTGAGTATTTACAAGTGCAGTGAATATTAGAAAGAAGGCATACAGGATATTTTGGAAGTTTATCACAGGAGAACCTAATCTAGTCAGAGGAAATCAGGAAAACTTCCTAAAAGAAATGATGTTTAAGCTGAGACCTAAAGGAGGAGGGAATGAAGGAGGGAGTGCTTTAGACACAGGGAACGGTGGTGGCAAAATCCCGCAGGCAGGCAGGAAAAGACAAGACCAAGTCTAGAAACTGAGACAAGTCTGCAGTGACTGAGGCCTGGACAGGGAGAGGGATTTTGAGGCCCAGAACCATCCAAGGAATAAATTCCTGATGCTGAACATTACATAGAGAACATAGAAGTAAACCCTCCATTACCTATCCTTCAGTGAAGACCCCAAATGAACAAAAATCCAAGAAATAAGAGTTATAGCAATAAGGAAATATTATAGTATGATTGTAGAAGCATGGAGACCCTTAACAAAATATTATTATGAAATATATAATATATACTGAGGAGTTTGTATCTATGTAGTTTAAATAACTATATTATTTAAGCTATTTTTAAACTATTGGTATTTAAACTACAGTTTCAATAAAAAAAATAAAACGATCATACTTGTACCTACCACCCAGCTTAAGAAATGCATCAGCATTATTTTTAAGACACCCTTTAGGCCTTCCCCAATATATTCCCTTTCCCTCATTTTTTTTTAATTTTGCCACTTAAGCACATATCACTAAGCAGTCTAATGTGGTTGTATGTGTTTCCCTGAATTTTATATAAATGGAATTATATTCTATATATTCCTTTGAGACTTTCTTTTTTCGGTACAGAATTTGTTGTGATTCATCCTTGTTGATATGTAGACATTTCCTTTTCAGGGCAGTAGAAAAGAAATTCAATCTATAGCTAAGCCTCGATTATTCATGGTGGAAAAGGCAAAATAGAATGAATTTGCAAACTCCAGAGGCAATCCCCAAATTTCATCTAATTCATTAGTATCTCTGACCTTCTTCACCCACCTCTATACCAGAATTATTGGCAAGAACAATGGATATCATAATGAACTATAAATTTGCTGTGTTACATCTCATATTTGCAAAAGATTATACTTTATGTCATGCAAGCACATCCTTGCATTTAATCCTTACTAACATATAAAGTTGGTATGGCCCTAAATTCCGGTTTGGTGGGTAAAGGAATTGAAGTTTAAAGAGATTAGATGACTTTTCTAGGGGCCCTCTTAGGTGGCAGAGGGGTACAAAATCCAGTGCTCCCCCCCTCCCCACTGCATTGCCAAGTATCAGATGATGGGAAATAATAATTGGAAAGGATGAAAGGCTTGAATGATTTAAAAATTTTGTGAACAGTTTTTCCTAATATTTCACCATCCCATTTTTGACCTCTAGGTGTGAGTACAAAGGCAAACATATTCTGTTTTCATCCCCAAGACTTAAACTCACCATTGCTTCTGACTTTTTAAGACTTTAGAGAAAGGCAACTTCACAAATTGTCACACTGGCCACGTGAATAGCTAAGGTCAGAACTTACATTCTGTATCTTTACAGAGCAGAGGAATTTTTAGTAAAGTGATTATTTGTCACAAATACTTTATATTTTAAAGTTTTCAAAATGTTTTCACATTCTTTATTTTCATTTAATTCTTACAACCCGGTAGCTTTCACAAGGAGCCTTGCCTTCATAATGAACGTGGGACTTGGCAGAAGTTAAATGGCTGCTCAGGAAGTAAAGGCTGTCAAGAGCAGAGATCTTACCCCTGGCCCAGCACTCTTGCCCATTCTGGCATGCCCAGTCTACATCTGAGAGTATTGTCAGTTACGGTGCTGCCTGAGGTTATGTTCAGATTAGCTCTGAGGTTCCTGGACCTATGTGGACCACTGAGTTTCCCCAAGAGCTGGCCCTGGACCTGATACAGTCCTCTCGGGACTCCTGAGGCTGGTCCTGCCGTCCTAGGCTGTGTCATAACTAGACAGGCTCTTAGGACCCTGGAGGTGATGTGAAACATCAAGCCAAAGTAGTGGTGGCCAACTTGCCTGTCAACTGTTTCGTCTCTTGTATTTTTATTGTTAACATTCTACTCCAAAGTCTATGTTTTGAAATAATTTTCATGTATGAGACAACCCAAGTTTACAGCATATAGATCTCATGGCCTAATCTTGCATAACTGAATGCCCTGTTAGGTTTTACTATTGAAATAGCTCATGGACCTCTACAATACTTCCCAGGACAGTTAAGTGTCCACAGCACAGGTACCAGAGAACCACGCTGTACAGTGGGCATTTGAAGAATTTGGATTCACTGCTTGAAATACTCCAGAGACACCCTGAGGGCCCCTGACCTAAACTGATTTGTAATTCAGCTGAGACAAATTTGATAAAAGTGAGCTGCGAGGCTGGAGAGTAGACACCCAGATACTTTAGCTGCTGAATAAACCTCGCCACCTGCTGAGGATCTGATCTCATTGCTGATCCATTGTTCTCTCTCATTCTCAAGCACAAATTCTGAGCAGTGTTATATGCTAAGGTGGGATTTGCCTCTGCAAGGTTTACAAAGGTCTTGGGTATCCTTTTCAAATGCCAGGAGTCTGTTCTAGTCATCCACAGCATTCTGTATTATGTTGAATGAAAAGTCAGGCTACAACATAATATGAATGTATATATTTATGTGTGTGTGTGCATCTATATGTGTATATATATTCATGCATAGTATATATATATATTCAATACATAAATATACAACATATGTATATATACTATATTCATAGTTTATGTATATACATTCAATACATATATATACAATAAATGTATATATACTATACTCATAGTTTATGTATATATATTCAATACATATATACAATAAATGTTTATATACTATATTCATAGTTTATGTATATACATTCAATACATATACATACAATAAATGTACATATACTATATTCATAGTTTATGTATATATATTCAATACATATATATACACAATATTATCTGTATATATATTCACACATATCTAAATGGCATATGAAAAGATTGCAATAAACTACTCAAATATGAAAGAAATTATATATAGGTGGTACAATTAGAGCAGTGCTTCTCAACTAGGAGTAATTTCGTCCCCGGGGACTTTTTTACACTTTCTGGTGACATTGTTGATGGTCACAGCTGTGCGAGGTGTGTGCTACTGCATCCAGTGGACGGAGGCCAGAGATGCTGCTTAACATCCTACAACACACAGGAAGCCCCACAACAAAGGATCATCCAAACAAAAATGTCAATAATGCCGAGTGAAAAACCTAGAATTAGAGTGGTATTTTTTTCTGCTGTTCAAAATTTTTAGGAGATTTTCATTCTATATAGATTATCACACGCTAGCATTGTGTTTAGGTTCCCTTTCTTTCTCCAGTAAGCTTTGTCATCCTAAAGTCAAATCATTATGTTCTTTACTCTCTGGAAAATTTCCTCTATGAGTTAAGTCATGCCCACAGCTTTCAACAAGGGCTGATAAAGGAAAATCCAAATGGGTACCTGCTGCATTTTGGGTTAAATCTACAGTAAATATTTTTTCTTGTACCTTATTTTCCCAAGAATGAGCCTTTAATATTCTGCGTGCCTGCCCCACCCCAGCACCCACCCCACATTCACTGGTCCTCTAAAAGTGGCATAGAAGTTCAGTGAAAGACCCGTGTGCCCACTTGAGTGGGACTGAAGCCAGTTCTTTGCTAATCATGGCAGAGAGGGGCGATGAGCTGTGCGGCAGCTAACTGGTCCACAAAGTAGTCAACGTGACGAAGGCAAGGACTCTTCTTCTTCTATTTGCCACTGTGTCATCAGTACCTAAAGAATGCCTGGCACATGGAAGATGTCATGAACATTTGCGGAATAAATATATAAATGAATAAAATAAAATACATATGGTTTTTTTCTATCCCCTGTCCCACTTGGATGAAATAAAAAGTTCCTCTGGCTCCTTTCATTCATTTCTCCTAGTCTTCGTTTCTCACTGAACATTCGCTTGCTTCTTCTATAATTATGCCAAATGATTTCATTTTCCCATTCATCATTCTATTCTATATCATTCTCCTGCAGCTTACTCCCCTTGTCTCTTATTTTCTGTTACAACTCTTCAACTTGTTACTTCATCAATGTTCAGACCCTCTTCCTTTTGTTGGAGCTCCCTTTATTTTACTTTAGTGATATTCAATAAACTAATATATAAATGAATTCATCAGAGAGTGACCTGAGAATGTCTATTTTATCCTCTGATTTACATGGTCTCCCAAGGAACATTTGTTGGGAAAAAACACAACTGGACTCCTTTTCCCATGATCAGATAACCTTTCTACTTGACAGGGCAGGTCAGATTGAGCCAGGCAACTCAGAGCAGTGACAATGCCCCCGGCTCCCCCAAAGGCAGATGTTTCACACCCTATGCACAGTTTCCTCCCCTGATGGACACTGGCCTGTTCCTCTTCTGGGCAGATTCCCTGACCTCTGTCCCTTGTGCCTGGCCTGACCACTGCAAAGCAGAATTCAGTCATTCCTTAAGTTCCTATCTCAGTTTCCCAGCTGTTAAAACAAATACCATGAAATGGGTTGGCTTAAAGAATGGGAATTTTTTGACTCATGGTTTGAGGCTTGGAGCAGTCCAAAATCAGGCCATCAGCAAGGCAATGCTTTCTCCCTGAAGACTGTGAAATACTGGGGCTGGCTGCAGGTGATCCTTAGGCCCTTGGTTTTTCTGTCACAAGGCAATGCACATGGCAGTAACTTCTTTCTCTCGAGCTTCTCTCTCTGTCATTCTCTCTGTCTCTGTGTCTGAATTTTATCCTGTTTATACCCAATCCCAGTAATTTGGATTAAAGCCCACCATGATACAGTTGGCCACACCTTAACTAAAATTAACATCTTCAAACGGTTCTATTTACAGTGGGTTCACACCCACAGGAATGGAATGAGATTAGGAACATGTGTTTTCCTGGGGTGCATAACTCAACCTACTGAAGGCCTCCTCCTCCCAAGTCCTTCAGTTTTGTCTGGTCTAACGCCAGGTGGCTATTAGCTACCCTCTGTTTAACACCTGCAGAGTGAATTACTTAGGACCTACAAACTCAACCCAAATTCCTTTAACCAAAAAAGGTAAATGTGTGGAAAAGATACTGTGAAAACTCATAATAGTTAAGGAAGAACCTCAGGAAACTCATGTTTCCAGGCCTAGAGTATTGCAGGGTTTCTATCTCTCCTCTCTGTTTCTTTTGGCATATAGGTGGTATTTCCCCAATGCTGCAACTGCCTCCTCTGCTCTTTGGTCCACATGGCAGAAAACATTCTGGAGAATGTTACTGGTAGTAGCTTTAGCCACCCAAAGCATAGCTAGTCTGATTCCCAGTCAGTCTCAAGTCAAAATTATTAGGGCTTTCAGTCAACTAAGATGGCAGTGTAAGATGCTCCAAGGTACCACTCCCCAAAAGAATCTTTGGACAACTAATGAAAACTGATAGAACCATCTTCCTCAAAATTCCACCATGATCCAGTGGTATTTATACCAGGTACACAAGGGTGGGTCAACATAAGAAAATCAATTAATGTAACACACCACATTAAAAGAATTAAAGGAAAAACTGTATGGTCATCTCAATTGATGCAGAAAAGGCCTTTGGCAAAGTCCAGCATCCTTTCTTGATAAATAAAAAAAAAAAGCTCTTAGAAAAGAAAAGTAGAAATAGAAGGAAAATTCCCCAACATGATAAAAGGCATATATGAAAAATTCTTAGCTAATAGCATACTGATTGGTGAAAGACTGAAAGCTTTCCCTGTAAGATCAGAAACAAGACAAGAATGCTCACTGTCACCTGTTATTCAACATTGAACGAGAAGTTCTAACCAGAGCAATAGGGAAAAAAAAAAGGAAAAAGCATTCCAACTGGAAAGGAAGTATAACTTTCCTTGTTTGGAAATGACATGATCCTCTATACAGAAAATCCTGAAAAAATCCATTAAAAAGCTACAAGAGCTAATAAATTCAGCAAAATGTTAGGATGTAAGATCAATGTGCAAAAAAAAAAAAATCAGTAGTGTTTCTAAATACTTGTAATGAGTTATCTGAAGAGAAAATCAGGAAAAAATTCTTTATTTTCCCTAGCAACTAGGGAATCAAATATCTAAGAATACATTCAACTGAGGAAGTAAAGGACTTATACATGAAAATCTACAAAATATTGCTAAAAGAAATTAGAGAAGACCTAAACAAATGGAAGGACATTCTTAACTCATAGATTTGAAGACTAAATGTTATGACTGAAATTTACAGATTCAATGAAATTCCAACTAAAATTCCATCAATCTTCTTTACAGAAATGCACAAGCTAATCACCAAATTTATATGGAAGAGAACTGAGATGGCGGCTTAGCAAGGTGTGGGATTTAGTTTGTCCTCCAGAGCAGCTAATAAATAGCCAGGAACAGGACAGAACAACTGCTGGGGCCACTGTCAGTGACTGGACATAGTCAGGACCATCTGGGTCAGCTGTGAGCCCCCCCAGAACCATGAGTGCCCCAAGTCACGGCAGCTGGTGCCCCTCCCCCACAGGCTGCTTCCCAGAGGGGAAAGGAAAGAGAGCTTACCAGCAGCAGGGTCTGAGCACAACCAAACTCCAATTGTGAAATTAATTCACAAATTCTGAATACTAAAAATAGGCAGCCAGCTCAGCTGAACCTCGAGTCAAAGCGGAGGTTGCTGGGTTTTGCCTGGGCGCAGAGGGGGCAGGGTTGACAGGAAAAAAAAAAATTAAAAACAGAGGATCTGAAAAGGTCTGGGCCCTGAAGGAAAGGAGGGGACGCATTGGACCTGGAGGTACACAGAGCAATGTACCAACTTACGCTCTTGATTGGCAAACTAAGGAATGGGGGTCCTGCTCTGAAAGGGATTTTTCTTTTTCTTTTTGTGTGGTTGTGCTTTTACAGCTTGACTACTTTTTAGATCCAGATGCAAGTCTTCTCAGGCTCCAACTGCCCCAGGCATAGGCAGAACTGAGCTTCTTTGAGTGTTTGTCTGGAGCCTGTGCCTTTCCCAGGAGAGGGGTGGGGCCCAGCATACCTCCCTCAAGGAATTCAGACCCCAGGGTCTGGAAAAGTGAAGTGATTGAAGCCAGCCTACAACCTCTTCTCTATCTTAACCACGCCCCTAACAGGGAGAGTCTGCTGAAGTTAAAGATAGTGCATCACCTTATGCTGGTGGGACCTGCGGGCAGAAAAGCACCACATACTGAGCAGGATAGGAAAGTCTTTCAATCTGCTGGGTCTCACCCCCAGGGAAAACTGATGCAGGTGACTCTTTCCTCCTGAGAGGAAAAATTTGGTCTTGGAAAACTCTGGCCAGGGTCTATAATACCTAAGTAGACCCTCCTAAGGGGTGGGTGGGTGGGGGGAATAGAGGCAGGGCAAGAAACAAACAAACAACAAAAAACAAGAACTGAAAAATTCTGATCTTTTAAACAAAATCTAAGTAGAGGACTAGAATAAGCTGAACTGAATGTCAAAGAACAGATAGACAACAAAGTCATCCAGCAAGAAAATCCTAGGTTAAAAAAAAAAAAGTGAAAACACTCTCCAGAATACACTAATTCAGGTAATTAAATGCCTAGATGCCAGCAAAAAATAATGAATCATACTAGGAAAATTGAAGACATGGCCCAGTCAAAGGAGCAAACAAACAATTCAAATGAGATACAGGAGTTGAAACAATTGATTCAGAATGTTTGAACAGACATGGAAAACCTCATCAAAAATCAAATCAATGAATTGAGGGAGGCTATAAAGAAGGCAAGGAATGAACAAAAAGAAGAAACTGAAAATCTGAAAGAAAAAATCACAGAACTTATGGGAATGAAAGGCACAATAGAAGAGATGAAAAACAATGGAAACCTACAATGTCAAATTTCAAGAGGCAGAAGATAGGATTAGTGAGCTGGAGGATGGGACATCTGAAATCCAACAAGCAAAAGAAAATATAGGGAAAGGAATGGAAAAATATTACCAGGGACTCAGGGAACTGAATGACAACATGAAGCACATGAATATATGTGTTGTGGGTGTTCCAGAAGGAGAAGAGAAGGGAAAAGGAGGAGAAAAACTAATGGAGGAAATAATCACTGAAAATTTCCCAACTCTTATGAAAGACTTA
>PVIY010027679.1:0-33944 GCA_004026745.1 Myrmecophaga tridactyla
AAAAAAAAAACAAAGAACATTCATGAGAAGGTAGATACTCAAAATCTACAGCTAAAGGCCCAGCATATAAAAGCTAAACAAACAGCATAAATGTATTTTCTTCCTGTACAACATAATCATTATTGCCACTCTTCTAATAGCTTTCCTGAATTTTACCTAGTATGAGTAGTGGAGATTGTTTTTAGTGTGTATGTCATTATGAATAAAGTAGCTTTTCTAATGTAGTTGTTTCCTCCAGAGAATTTACAAATGTAATTTAACACGTGTAATTCACTACATGCATTAAATTGGCATACAGCTTAGAGAGAAGATGATACCCTTAAATGAGTATTTAAAATATTTTTTTTATGTCTCAGACAACCCTTGATATAGGATATATGCAGGTAATTAATAACATAAATTCTCTTCCACTGTTAATATCAAAGAATTCTTTAGGATTAAGATTCATTTGTCCTTGAAAATAAACCAACAAACACAATAGGTCCTTATACTTCTCCTTGTCTCTCTATACATCTCTTGTTGGTGTTAGGTATTCCTTATTTCCAACACTATAGTACATACAGGTGATTACCTTTGCAATTATATATAGATAGGGTGAGAAAATGTGTTCAAGATATTTATGAAAAGAAATATTCTAATATGCTTTCATGTTATATTTTGGTGAATTAATAGAAATTTCAGTTAATTGGTTCTTTTTCTCTCAAAGTCACTCAGGCTAAAACTACATTTAACATCTCTAAATATATTCTTCTAAGCTGTGTCTTTTTTTATTATGTTTTTAATACCATTGAGAATACATTAGTGTCTCCACTTTCTCATCTTATCACTACTTAACTTAAGCTTCAACCCACTGTTACTTTACTCTAATTTCTAAACCCTACTGTTTCCTAACATCTGTAAGGACTTCACTATTGTTGAAGCCAATGGCACATTTCAGTTTTTATTATGCTCACAGCATTTTTCCTTAAAGTTCAGTCATCCTTCAAAAGGGTTCCTTGGTATCATTCTGATGTTCCTCTGAACTCTAGAGCCCTCTTTTCACCATCCTGTACAGGCTCTTCTTTCTCTGCCCGTATATGATATATTGGCATTTCCCATATATCTTCAGAGCTCCCCTTCTTGTTTCCTTTTTTTTTTCTTCTTGCTCTGTACTCTGGAGGGGTGATTTCACCTAATCAAATTGACTAACTCATCATTTATATGATTGAATTTACCAAGCCCAGATCTTTTCTCAATGGAAACATTGCTCAATGTACTTCTCCAGTTGGATGTTCCACAGACCCTTCACATACCACATTCTGAAAGTGAAGCCATGTCCCTGCTCCAAGCATTTTCCTCCTCCAGCATTTATTATTTCTTGATAAAGAATTAATCTCTTCTGTGTGGCATGCAAGGTTCTTTATGGACAGGATCTTCTTTGATTTGCATACCTCATCACTTGCCAGTTCCTGACCTTTCCTTCCTGAACACTGAGGTGCATTAAAACTATCTGATTATGGTTCTTTATATTTCATACATGCTGTCCTCACTGCATGTCCTCTCACTGTAAGTCCTTGCCCTCCTTTGACTGATTAATAACTATTAGTCCTTCAGGTTTCTCATTAGGTATTGATTATTCAGTGAGAGTTTTATTTACTCACCCAGACTACTTGAAATTATGCTCTTTTTTGTGTGTGTTTTGTTCCAAGCATTTGTTCCTTATGTATCTTAGAATAGATTACATTTTATTGTAAATTGGGAGTATACTTATATTTCTCCTCTATATTTCTGTAAATTTCCAAAGTAGAAGTTATGCTTTATATATTCTTATATTCCCTTATTTCTGGCATATTTAGGGCAGTTAGTAAATGTAAGCAAAAGAAATGGAAGAGAATTGTCTATAGACCTGGACTAAGCTGTATTTATTAATGCCTCTTCAATTCAATAGGTTCAAAGTTCTTATTTGTATGTCAATTTCATTTTAAGGATAATCTTACATAAATCATCTGAATGTTCCCAATTCTGAACTTGTAAATGTTCCTTTTCTAGTGCTGTCTCTTTCTGTCTCTGTGATCTAGCCTTTTTATGCTGAATGTTATAATTTCCCACGTGCTGTTGTTTGTTTGCTTGTTACTATTAATGTCTATCCTGGACCTCCTGCTTATGTTTAGGTTATTTTTCCCATTGTCCAGAATTTGCTGCTCCATGCCATTTCCCAGAGCTTATAGTTGTTTTGCTTTTCTGTTTTCCTTTTATTTCCAAAGCTAAAATCACTTAAAGTGTTTCTAAAGATTCATTCTGCTCCTAAAGGACACTGGAATGTGGCATGTTTTCTCCAGTTTTCACACCCCAGACCCAGACATCCTGCCCCTGATAATAAATATCAGTGTTCTCATTTGAAGAATTAAATTGTATGGTTTCATTAAATCAGCATATATATATATATATATGGAGCTACTCCAGAAGTCCAACATATTCTAATATTCTTAGGGTCATTGGTTCATTAGAGTCATTAGTAAATAAGCTCTATGTGGGTATTCTTGAATCTGTTATATCGTTGTGACTACAGACACTGCCTAACATGTCAATAACTTTTAAAAGAATGATTTAATGTACCTTATATGTGGTTTCTAACTCAATTTTAATCTTTTACAAAGAGGAGAAGTTTTCAGATAATGCTGATAGCTAAAAGGCTCAGAGTGCAAAATCAGGAAGATTCAAGTTACTGCTAAATCCTGTGTCTGTACACAAGATAGAATATTTTTCTCCCTTGTTTAAGTAATTAACAGCCCTATCTGGATCCTTAAGTTCATTTCTCTCACATCTGCTCTTCTTGACCACTTGGCAACATAATCTGAAACTAATTAAATAGCCTTTTTGTATTCATAGTATTAATTCTATCTTTTTTAATGCATATACTAGAAGGTTCTCTAAACTGTCCAGTTCTCTCTACTATCCAGAACCAACCTCAGGGTATAATATTTTTTAGAGGAAACAAATGCTTATGCATAGAGACAAATCAAAAAATCTAGCCTTCATGACAAATCAAAAAAACCTACCTTTCATAAGGAGAAATGAATGTCACCACTTTTCTATGACTTACGGCTGTTATAAATTTGCTTAAAATGCTACATTATTCAACTTTTAATTGCTCTCCAGTAGTACTACTGTTTTCTTGTCCATCAGTCTAATCAAATAGAACAGCATGCTAGAACTTTTTCTGTCTCAGTGTTTTGAGGTAAAGAATATTATCCTACAATAGCTGTGGATGGCTCCCTCTTGCAGCAAATAAACAAAAGGACAGGTTTAAACTTTACCTCTTTTCTGGTGATTCTGTGACATGCCACCTCCCTATAGGAAGTGTGATTTATGGTTAAAGATCTCTGGTGTAGTAGAAACTATAGGAGGTTGGAATCAGAAACACTCATAAAGTAATTCTGACTACACAGCTTTCTAAGAACCAAAGTTACAAAAATATGACTCTGATCCTGATATTCATTAAGACAAATAAACAAACAAACAATAATAATTTGCAGAGTTGCTGAGAGATTTAGAAATGATATAAACCAAAAAAAATGAATGCTAAATAAATGGTAAATTTAATCATTATTATCAGGATGAGGTACATTCTGCCAAATAATATTCTAAACCATCCGCACAGCCAATGACGGCAGCCAGCCCCTTGTGAACAAGGCATTGGTGACTCACAGATATGATTAATAACACAACAATTCCATTCAGTAAGACTAGAATATTAATTCTAACTGACTTATCTTTTTTTTTTTTTTTTGCATAGGCAGGCACCAGGAATCAAACTTGGGTCTCTGGCCTCACAGGTAAGAATTCTGCCTGCTGAGCCACTGTGGTCTGCCCTAATTTTGACTGATTTTAAAAACAAAATCTACCTGCTTAAAGCTCTGGTCTATAGTCTGCCTTTTATACTTTTTGTACTTTCTAACATGGCCTGGGGCCCAAACCTTAATTTTAACCAGCTTCTTTTCTCTTTTTTTCTTCTGCAATATACTATAACTTGTAATCCTCTTTTTACTTTCCATATTTTCTTGAGTAAGGGAGAATATATCCTCAATTCTTTTGGAAAACATGAATCCTCCCCTTCTCCTACTTTAATTGGTTATTTTCTTCTCAGAAATCTTTCCACAAATGCAGAGTAGCCAACATAGTAACAAAGGTGAAACTTGCTTGTATTACTCAATCGTCTTTGTTTTCCACACCACCACCACCACTCCCCAGTTCCAACCCACTTAAAGCCCCAACCTCCATTTGCCTATTCCCAAGGTGTATTGGCTGTGTGCCCTGATTGCATAAAATGACCCACTCTGATATTCTCTTTTGTCCACTTTTTCCAAAGAATGAAGCAGCTCTGTGTCCTTCTTTCTTTCCTCCTTCTTATTAGAGAATGTCTGCTAAATTCTATGTCAGAACTTGTTTCCACCTGACTACTGGAAAATATGGGACAAACTATTTTAAATTGAATGATTGCAACCAGTTTCTACTATGTGCCATATACAGGGATGGGTTTTGTCTCACAAAACTCATTTAATTTATACTAAAATTCTCACTGTATTTATTTATGTAATATTTTACTTTCTTCTTCCAGAAGTAGTTGCATCTGACTAGGATATTTAAAATGTGACACTCAGTTAGTATCACCAAGGATGGCTATTACAAATACAGATTCCTGGGACTCAAAAAGTCTTAGTACATTTCAGTCAGAAGTGGGGGATTGGGATAAGGTGCGAGTGGATAAATCTTATTTTTAATATAATTGAGAGCTTCACATGGATATGAATGTTTGAGAATCATGCAGGCAACTAAGGAAGGTTGTTGTACAACCACAATTATATCACCTATACTGTTTTCCATCAGTGTCGATGCTTATATTTCAAATGTAATCACTTAATTTATATATTTACATTATGGTTTTCAGGCACAAATGAAGGATAACTAAGATATTAACTGACTTATTTTCCCTGCAGTATGGCTCTTATTTTCTTGATTTTTTTTTCAGCAAAAAAAGAGCAGTCTATATTTCTGTCCATGGAACAATAACTGCTCTAGTTCTCACCCAGCATTAATTTATAATGGTAACAATGAAGCTGTGTCTTGTCTGCAAACAGGGTCTCTAGGATTTCTACTGCTTCTTTATCACTTAAAGAAATGATTTCTCCTCAGGAGACAACAATTAGTTTGTTATGAATGATTTTTCGCTCATTTTGTTTTAAAATATATACCAAGTAGCATGTGTCCTTTGGGTCTGAAAAAAATGAAATTGTCCTCATTTATTGGGATATGACTTATACATTCCAATGGGGGTTGTGTAACAAGGTCCAATTTGATTAAGGGAACTATCACAGGAAATGAACACTTACACAGGAAGACTAAAAGAAAAAACTATAACAAGGGAAATGGTGCTGATCTGACAAAACTAAGACAAAAATACTTAGACAAAGTACAATGTCCAACATCATTCAGGAATGGACTGTCAAATGTACTTGCATCAGATTTAAATTCACAAATCTTTTCAAGGAATTTGTAAACAACTGGAGCTGCTTTGCTTGATGACCCTCTCACTACTCAAAGACTGGCTCTTTGCTAACTTCCCACATAATCAACAACTTACAAAAGGAAAGGAAGATGGAGCTCTTTGTTTCTATTCTTTTTATGGGATTGTGTCTCAGTCCTCTTTCTCTTATACAAACCTTATTTCCCCTTTGTCAGATAAAATGAATTTATTAATGGTTTCTCTTTTATATGAGCAAAATATTGTGTTAATAATTCACTGAACCATATTATTTGCCTTAATCTTTGATTTTGGTTGAAAAACTAATTCTCTCCCAACTACTTCAGGGTCACAAAAAGAGCAATAATAGAAAAGACTATGAAATTACTAAGAATTGACATCTTTATGCTGTCTTCGTTTTCAAATTCTCTTCCACACATACCTCAGGAAAAGATTGCTTTAAGGAAGCACTCTTTGTCAATGTTGCCAATCGTATATAGTGCACAAAAATACTTCTCTTTTTTTCTGTCATCAAATTGCTCTCTAGTGAAAGTAATTTATCTTGCTTAGATATTAGTTGCTGAAATAATGTATATTCAGGCAGGATTGATTATTTCTGCTTGGATTTTTCATCATTAAAGTTGGAATGGTAACCAGTGGATTGCATTTTTCAGGAATATTTTCCAGGGGTTTGGAAGGTATATATCTGTCCTTAAAATTGTACTGCATGAGTGATCACTTATGGATACATAAATAAAGCCCTGGCTATGACCTCTATCTTTTCAAAGCATAGTTGAATAGCTTCATAGTTCATATACAACAATTTTCCTTATTAGAAAAACTGAAACCCGTGTAACTAAACACATTACAGAAGAAAAACTGAAAAAAATATTTTTTCTCTCATCAAAAATGAGAGTTTAGTTCTCATATCCATGTGAGTTTTCAAGGGCTGTTATGGCAAACACCAAACAGTGGTTAGTTTAAGCAACAGGAATTCAGAGGCTCACAGTTTTGAAAGCTAGAAGTGCAAAATCAAGGTGCTGGCAAAGCCAGGTTTTCTCCAAAGCCTGGAGTGAACTTTAGATGGCTTTCTGGCAACCCTCCATCACAGGGCAGTCTGCCTCTTCCTGTCCCCTCCTCTAGTTCCTCACCTCCTGGTCAGCTGGCTCCTTTAAAGGACTCCAGTTATGTGGATTAAAGCCCAACCTCAGTCAGTTTGGTTTCACTTTAATAATTTAGTCAAAGATCATATTAACAAATGGGTTTGTTCACTTTGTTCACACAGCTGCAGAGTTTAAGACATGAGCACACATGCCATTTGTGGGGGATGTGAGTCAATCCCCCAAAATCCCCATAGTTTTTGTACTTTTCCATGGTTTCTGTTGGCAGCTCCTTAATGGATTCAACTGCATTGTGTTAAGGGAGATGTGAGGTGCTAGTTAACCATTACCGTGGACCTACCTTTATCTCCATACATCTGACAGTTCTGGAGTTCTGGTTTCCCATTTTTACATCATATACAAAATCTCTCCCTAGAAACTCTTCCTTATGTTAAACCTTAGAAACATTTTCCTTTAGATATTGTCTAGAGTAGAAGAAAGACTAACATGAGGAAGGAGAACAAAAGAACTTTCTCTGCCTTTTCATAAGAGCTGCTGTTCTGATCATTCTGAGCAGAGAATAAACTTATTTACTCTAAAAATAAGGATCCATGTTTGTCAGTTCAGTCTCCTGGAGGTGCACTGGGATTCCTGCATGAATAGGATCCTGGTGGCCCAGGTACAAAAATCCTCAATGAAATTTCTGTGTAATAAAATTTGGCAAAACAAGTAAAATAGAGAGCAGCAGGGACACTGTACTTTGAAACACTTAGGATAACAGCAGCAGATATAGGCTACATGCCCAACTTAATGAGAAAAGAAACAGGTCTGATTCAATTTCCTGTTACACTTTCTAAGGCTATGATGTGAGAGTTTTTGTTTGTAGACATATATATATATATTTTTTATTTTACCTGGGCAGGCATTGGGAATCGAACCCGGGTCTCCAGCATGGCAAGCAAGAACTGTCTGCTGAGCCACCATGGCCTGCCTGAGAGTTTTAAGTAATAAAATTATTTTTCTTAAACTTATCTCCCATAATACAATAATAGTAAATCACCTACTAGATTTGAAAAAAAATTATACAAATCTTTTAGTTTTAGAGTGGAGCATTTATCATAATTAATGTACCAACTTTTATTTATTATTAGTAACTAATGTCCATAGTTTATTTAGATTTCCTTAGTTTTCAATTAATGTCCTTTTTTCTGGCCCATTTAGGATACCATATCACATTAAGTTGTCATGTCTCCTGAGGCTGCACATGGTTATGACAGCTTTCAGATTTCCTTGTTTTCGGTGATACTGACAGTTTTGAGAAGTACTGGTCCTGTATTTTGTAGACTGTCCCTCTATTATGGGTTTGTCTGTTGTTTTTCTCATGATAAGGCTGGAGTTATAGGTTATTGTGATAAAGATCACAGAGCTCAAGTGCCATTTCATCACCTCCTATCAAGGGTACATATTATTATATTATTAACATGGTTTAGGACTGTTGCTGTTGACCTTGATCATCTAGCTGAAGTGTCTGCCAGATTTCTCTGCTCTGAAGTCAATCTTCCCCATTCTCTTTCTATACTATGCTCTTTATAATAAAGTCACTATGTGGAGATATGCTCTACCATCTTCTAGGATGGGATATCTACACAATTTATTTGGAATTCCTATGCTCGAAGAGATTTCCCCCACTTATTAATTTAACCCATCATTTGTTTGCATTAGTATGGACTCAAGTATGTTTATTTATTTTATACTTTCAGTTATAATCAATACTATTTTATTGATTTTCTTCCTCTAATTAATCCAGCTTTGCCATTAAGAGTTTTTAGTTCTCCTCTGTACTTATTACATGTAGCCCTTTAAATTTTATTTTAGCATTTTTCTGTTAGCACTTCCTTATTTTCTGACACTACGAGATCATCTAGGTTCATCTTGTGTATACCCCACCTCTGTCCTAGAATCAGCCATTTCTCCAAGAAGTCCTAGTTTATTTTATTGGAAAACTATATCCAAAACCAAAACCTGGACAATAAATGTATATTCATTGCTACTGGGCTGTCATGTCTTTTAGGCCCTCTCAGCTGATGGAGCAAATAAATATATGGGTATTACTATCCCTTACATATATCTGTACATGTTTTCTATATGTATATCTCTGTGTCCTTATTAAAGTAAACCTGAGTTCTTATTGATATCCCAAGCTCAAATCCCTTACTCCATTGATCATCCTAGGCTTCTACTCATGTTTATTTATGAATTCTCACCCCAAAGGTGGAAAAAACAGGCCCCCATCATTCACTACCTATTTACTTTATTGTCTACTTTCAGCATGCATGAATAGCAGGCATGAGAATTATTAACCTGTATTCCCAAGAGGGACTGTATCACCCAGAGTACAGTGCTTTTGTGCAGCTCAGTTTGCTTTTGGTCTTTTGGAAACCATCCATGTCTAAAATTACATATGTCAGCCCCTTTTTCTCTATCTCCCTTCAGTAAGGTGGTTTCATACATTTGTGATACAGTTAGATTCTCCTGTTAGAATCTTTTTCTTTCCTGGTACCCTAATTTCCTAAGTGATTTTAAAAAATTTTCATACCTAAAGATCAACTCTTTGTGCTATCAAGTTTTGAGGGACTTAACAAGTGCTTATTGTGTCACGTATCCACCATTACAAAATCATATGGAACACTTTTGCATCTCAGAGCTCCCTATACTTCACCTATACACCCCTACATACTCCCACAGATCCCTGGCAAAAACTTATCCTTTTGCTGTCTCTATAGTTTTCCTTTTTACAGAATGTTGTATAATTAGAATCACATAATATGTAGCTTTCTGGATTGAATTCTGTCATTCAGCAATATGCATTAATATTTCTTCCATGTCTTTTTGTGGCATGATAGGTCATTTCTTTTTTATTACTGAAAAATATTTTCTTTTATGGATATAACACCACTTATTTGTCTATTGACATATTGGAGGACAACTTGGTGTTTTTAGTTTTCAGATATTAGGAATAAAGCTTCTACAAAAATTTGCATTACAATATTTGGACATAAGTTTTTAACTCAAATGAGTAAACAGGCAGGGGCATGATTGCTGGATCACATGATAATTATGTTCAGCTTCCTAAGAACCTGCCAAAGTGTCATCCAAAGTGACTGTACCATTTTGCATTTCCACAAGTAATCAATGAATGTTGGTTCATTGCTGTCATTCAGTATAGTCAGTTTTCTGGGTTGTAGTCATTGGAATAGTTTTGTGCTGGCATCTTATTGCTGTAATGATTTTTAACTTCCTAGTGGCAATTGATATTGAGCATCTATTGATACATTCATTTTCCACTGCCTAACTACTTGATGAAGTATGTGCTCATATCTTTGCCCATTTTTAATCAGGTTGTTTGAGTTTTAAGTATCTTTCTATATTTTAGATATTATCACTTCATCAGACTTTTTTTTTTTTTGGCATGGGAAGGCACTGGGAATTGAACCCAGGTCTCCAGCATGGTATGCAAGAATTCTGCCTGCTGAGGCACCATGACCTGCCCTCAGATATTTGTTTTGAAAATATTTTTCCCAGTCTGTACCTTGCCTTTTCATTTCCTTAACAATATCAGTATTTCAGAAATAATATTACCTTCAGGAGTTTCCTTTTGGTCTTTATCTCCAAGTCCATAGCCACACCCAATGTCCCCTATATCTTCTACTATGTTATCTTATTTCATGCAAGTCTTATGGCTTTGTGTTTTATATTTGGATCTATGATCCATTTTGAGAAAATTATTTGGCAGTTTAAGGTCAGTATCTAGGTTGAGATTTTACATGGCTATAACATTGATCCAGAACCGTTTTTGTAAACACTGCCCTATCCCCCTTGAAATGCACTTATTACTTTTATTGTCAAAAAGCAGTTGACTATATTTGTGCAGTTCTAATTCTGGACTTTCTTATCTTCCAGTGATTTGTGTATGCATTATTTTGCCCACATATGCTTTCCGTATGACCAATACCTCATAGTAACTCTTGAAATCAAATAGAGTCAGTTCTCTGTATTCATTCTTCTTCTTCAGTATTGTGGGGCCTGCCTGTTCTGTGTCTTTTGACTTCTAATAAACTTTAAAATAAATTCATCAATACCCACCAAATAGCTTTCTGGGATTTTGATATTGTTTGTATCAGCTTCCTAGATTAAGCTGAGACTAATGGAGGTATTAACAATATTGAGTCTTCAGATCCAATAAGTGTCTATTTATTTATCTCTTCCACCAGGGTTTTATAGTTTTCTGAATATAAATCTTGTAAGTGTGTTGTTTTTTATATATACATATAAACATAAAAATATATATTTAAAATTCAGTATGTCTCAATTTTTTTAGTATGTCTCTTAATTTTGATGTTTATTTAAATGGTATTGTGCTTTTGAATTTCAAATTCCAATTGTTCATAATTAGTATATAGGAAAGCAATTGATTTTTGTATATTAATCTGCCTTATACACCCTTATGCACACTTTTTAGTTCAGGATTTTAAAATAAATTCATTGGAATTTTCTAACATAGACAGCAGATACTGAAATTTGTTAAAATTTCATTTACTCCTCCATAAGATACATAACTTTTCTTTTCCTATCTTTTCTTGTTATACTAACTGAGAAGTACAATGTTGAAGAGAAGTTGTAAAAGGAAATATTTTGTTTTGCTCCCCTTCTTATGGAAGAATCATCTAATTAAATATTGTGTTAGCTATAAGTTTTTTGTAGGTATTCTCTACCAAGTGGAGGAATTTCCTTTCTATTCCTGCTTTGTTGATATTTTTTTTCCACAAATGGAGGTGTGTTTTGTCAAGTGCTTTGTCTATATCAGTTGGTATGATCATACAAATTTTTCTTCTTTCATCTATTGATGTGGAAGGCTACACTGAAAGTTTTAAATATTTAGTCAACTTTGCATAACTGGAAGAAATCCTACCTGCCATGATTTATAATTCTTTATATACAATGTTGGATTCAGTTTGCAAACATTTGATTGGAAATTTTGCTTCTATGCTCATGAGAGATATTGCTGAAAATATCTGAGAACACTAATGACTATCATTCTAGTTTGCTAACTTCTGGAATGCAATATACCAGAAATGGAATGGCTTTTAACAAGGGGAACTTAATAAGTTGCTAGTTTACAGTTCTAAGGCTGAGAAAATGTCCCAATTAAAGCAAGTCTATAGAAATGTCCAATCAAAGGCATCCAGGGAAAGATACCTTGGTTCAAGAAGGCCGATGAAGTTCAGGGTTTCTCTCTCAGCTGGAAGGGCATATGGTGAACACAGCATCATCTGCTAGTTTCATCTCCTGGCTTCCTGTTTCGTGAAGCTCCCTGGGAGGCATTTTCCTTCTTCATCTCCAAAGGTTGATGGCTGGTGGACTCTGCTTCATAGTGCTGCAGCATTCTCTGCTCTCTCTGAATCTCTCATTCTCCAAAATATTTCCTCTTTTATAGGACTCCAATAAACCAATCAAGATCCAGCTTAACAACCACCCTTGATTAAATCCCATCATCCAGGGAGATGATCTGATTACAGTTTCAAACATACAGTATTGTACAGAGATTATTCTACCTTTATGAAATGATATTTTGATTAAAACATGGCTTTTCTAGGGGGCATACTTCCTTTCAAATCAGCACAACTATCTTTCCATATTCAAGCACTTTATTAAATAATATTTCCTTTCTTGATCTTTGATTTCCCAGCCCTTCCATTAATTACATAATCCTCTGATTCCCTGAAATGATTTCCTTACTACTTAAAATACCTTTGGTATTTTCTATTTTCCTCACATGATCCCAACTGAAATGGAGATATTTTTAACAGGAATAATGCTGCTTTAAGCCAGATAATACATTTTTAAAAACCAAACTAAAATATTGGTATCGAGCAATGAGAAGAATGGGAAAATTTGAGAAATATTTTGAAGTAGAACCAAAAGGATTTGGTGAACAATTTGATGTAAAAATAGGGAAAGGAGCAGTAATAGATGAATTCCAGGATTCCAGTTTGTCAAACTGATAAAGATGATATCCATCAAATAAGGTCATAGAGAGAGATCAGGTTTGGTAGGAGGTAAAAGATAATTTTCAGTTTTTGAACCCTGATTTTGATGTGATGTGCAGTCACATAGGTGTAATTGCTGTGTCAGTTCCTGACATGATTGTACTTCTATATATCAGAAACAATTGATTAGAAAATTAAATTTTATAAATGAGTTATTAAAATCATATAAAGGTACAATTTTAGTAAGCTTAAAATAGGTACAAAATGCACATGCTGAAAAATATTTAAAACTTATAAGGTACTTTAGGGACATAAAAAATGGAGAATATTTACAATTACATAATTAGAATAATCAAAATATGAAGATTTAATATTTTATAAATCTATTTATAGATACGGTGAAATCACTCAAATATTGGTATTTTGGGATGTAAACTGACAAACTGATTTAAGACTTATTTTGAAGCTACAGTCCTAAATACTTATCAAAAGCAGAGATTTTAATAATAAAGTATGATAGAAAAAAGCACAGGAAAATTGCATAAATTAATAGAGGGACACGATCAGCCTAAATTAATCTAAGGAAAAATAGAAAAATATCACAATACAAAACTAAAATACCTACAAGTAGACCATGTGATTGTGAAAACATTGTGCCTGATGTTTCTTTTATCTATGATACTGACAGATGAGTAAAAAATGTGGATTAAAAATAAACAAATAATAGGGGGAACAAATGTTAAAATAAATTGGGTCGATTGAAATGCTACTGAACATTGAAAGGGACTGGTAAGGAATACAGAAAAAAAATAGGGGAAACAAAGTTTAAAATATATTGAGTAGATGGAAATACTAGTGGTCAATGAGGGGGAGGGGTAAGGGGTATGGTATGTATGGGTTTTTCTTGTTTCTTTTTATTTCTTTTTCTGGAGTGATGCAAATGTTCTAAAAAATGATCATGGTGATGAATATACTACTATGTGATGATATTGTGAGCCACTGACTGCACACTATGCATGGAATGTTTGTATGTTAAGAATGTTCCTGTTTGTATGTTATCTTGATTTGATAACACAAAATAAACTTAAAAAATAAAACAAGAAAAAATACCTACCAGTAAATTAAATAAGTTTGCAAAACCTATATGAGCAAAAATAAATAGACCTTTAGAGTACATACAAGTAAACCTGAATAAATGAGATAATAAAATATTAACATATATAAGAATACTCACATTGTAAGAGTCAATTTACCCCCACATGAATTCATTAAATTAAAACATGTACAATTAAAATACACAAATTTCAATTTCTTGTCAGAGACATAGAAAGGTGGAAACAGTATAAAATCATCAAAAAGAAAAAAAAATACTGGACATACTGCAAAACCATGACTTTTCTTAGAACCATCTGAGAACTGAGGACAAATGACAATCAGCTAATCTGAAACCTTGGGATAGACAGTCATCTGCAGGGAGAAGTAGAAAATAAGCCTGTGTTTATTTGGAGCTGACACCACCAAAGATAATATAATTCAATAAAAAGGAATTTGTATAGCATTGCTGAAGTGTGGACTAGTGTAAGAATGTGAAGTCCTGGGAGCCTTATACATGAGGGATTTCATACCCACTTCCAGGCTTTTCTCCAAGGATCTCCATCAATAATTTATAGAGAAGATAGGGAAGAAACCTAAGAAATCAAGTTTCCTATGTGATGCTGGCTAGAAGAGCAAAAAAATAGCTCCTGCCAAGTTCTTCCCAATCCAGCCCCTTTATCTCCTATATAAAACATAGTTTTTAGGGGGAAGGTCAGCAAAACTTGTAGCCTTAGGACACTGATGGAAATAAATTTAAGCAGTGGAAGTGGAACAAGGAAAAAGCTATACCTCTGAGGATGCACCTGGATATATTCTAGGCCTAACACTAGATCTGAAGAGGAACACTTGTGCTTGTGAAGGCTGCAGCCCCAAGACCAAGACTCACTGTGAATATCTGAAATTGAAGTTCAATCAAAACACCAGAGGATTCCCCCTTCCTATCTTCCACCACCTCTTAAGAAGTAGTAAGGGAAAATAACAGATGGGAGAGTTGGTAGGGACAGATTATCTTCAGTGAGTAGAAAATAAAATTTTAAAAAGTCAACTTAGCAAACATCTTAAATAAAAGGTATCATTACAGTGATTCTTATAAATAAAATGGCAAAAAAGTGAGGAACTGATGGTAATCATAGTGGCAACAAATTCCAAAACCTCTCAAACTACTAACAAAAACACCTACATTGGAGGTTAAATAGAAATAAAGGTACTCATCTTTAAGCATAAAAATACGGATCTTTTATGTACTGTCCTAAACAACATGTCTGGCTTTCATAAAAAAAATTATGACCAGTATCATGGTCAGGTTCATGTGTCAACTTGGCCAAGTGGTGGTGCCTGTTTGTCTTGTTGGGCAAGTGCTGGCCTGTCTGTTGCAATGAGAACATTTCAGAATTAGATCATGATCATGTCAGCTGCATCCACAGTTGATTCCATTTGTAATCAGCCAAAGAGAGTGTCTTCTGCAATAAGTGCTGCTCAATCTAATCACTGGAAGCCTTTTAAGGAGGATTCAGAAGAGACAGGCTTTCATCCTGCTTCAGCTGGTGAGCCTCTCCTATGGAGTTCATTCAGACCCTCCATCAGAATCGTTGGCTTCACAGCCTGCCCTATGAATTTTGGACTCTGCATTCCCACAGTCAGGTGAGACACTTTTATAAATTTTATATTTGTGAATTTTCCCTATTGATTCTGTTTCTGTAGAGAACCCTAACTAATACAACTAGGCATTGCTACCATGGCTCCATGGCAGAAAATTCTCCTGTCATGCCAGAGACTCAGGTTCAATTCCCAGTGCCTGCTGAAGTATTAAAAGAAAAAATTATAAGGCAGTAAAAATGGAAAGAAAAGTACAGTCTGAAGAGAAAAACAATCATCAGAATAAGATTCAGCTATAACATATTTGGACTCAGGAAGGGAATTTAAAGTTACCATATTTGTGGTTGTTTGAAGCTGTATGTACTCAATGTTCTTAAATTTAATCCATTCCCCTTGGTGTGAACCTATTTTAAGTAGAATGCTTTGATGAAGTTACATCAATTAAGACACAAATCAAGATGCATCTTCATCCTATTACTGGAATTCTTCATAAAAGAATGATATTCAAACATAGAAAAAAGTCACATAATGCAAGATGCTGAAATGGAATCCAGAGAGAGGAAAGAGACCAGGAAGCACCATGACATGCTTTGCCATGTGACAAGTTAAGGATTTCCAGCAGCCAGCCCATGAACTCCATAGTCTTACAGAGAAAACATTGTCTGGATTTGGTCATTTTTTCCAACCTCCAATCTGAAAGATAATAAGTTCCTATTGTTTAAAAAGATCCATTTTATAGAATTTGCTTTGAGCAGCCTAGAAAACTAAACAGGTTTTGGTACCAATAGAGTCAGATGCTACTATTCCCAAAAATGTGGAAATGGCTCTGGAAATGGGTAATGCATGGAGGCTAGAAGAATTGAGAGGTGTTTAACAGAAAAAAATATATATTGCTTTGAAGAGACTGTTGGTAGAAATATGCTAAAATTACTTCCAATGAGGTCTTAGCAGGAAATGATGAAGATACTGTCAGAAACTGTAGCTAATGCAATCCTTGTTTTAATGTTGCAGAAAACTTGGCAAAATTGAGTACAAATGTAGGATAAAAGGCAGAACTTGCACATTTAGCTGAGAAGATTTGTAAGCTAAGTATTGCAATTACAACCTGGCTTCCCCTTGCAGCTTATCATAAAATGGGAAAGGAAATGGATAAACTGGACATAAAGTTTAACTGTTATCTGGGCATAAGGAAACTGAAAACTGATGGTTTGGAAAATTCTGAGCTTTTGTAGACTGTGTTCCTAGAGAATAGTTTTCCAGGCCAGGGTTTAACTGAACATGCAACTAGTCAGCAATATCTGTGTAACCCAGGATTAGAAATGCAGTAATCCAGGAAAGATCTGTGGAAAGTTCTTTTGTCTGATGGTTTGGACCTCTGTATTCTACATGCAAAACTGACAAGGTTTTTGCATAATTTGTATGAATTAAATCACTGCAAGCCTGTACTAAAAAGGACAGAGAATGGACAAATTGAAGGAAAAATCACTTAAAGAGACTGTGGCAGTTAGGTCAGGTGTCAACTTGGCCAACTGAAGGTGCCTAGTTCTAGTGCTGTGGACATGAGCCAATGGCATGTGAACCTCATCTGTTGCTGATTACATCTGCAGTCAGCTAGGAAGCATGCCTGCTGCAATGAATGATGTTTGATTTAATTGGCTGGAAGCTTAAATGAGAGAGCTCTGTGTAGCCCAGCCCAAGCAGCTCAGCATCCCTCATCTCAGCCCTTGCAGCTCAGCCTAGGTCTTTGGAGATGCAGAAAGGAATGACTCCAGGGAAAGTTGTTGGAACCCAGAGGCCTGGAGAGAAGGCCAGCAGAGATCGCCCTGTGCCTTCCTATGTAAGAAAAAATCTCAGTTGAAAATTAACTGCCTTTCCTCTGAAGAATTATATGTTTTTAACTAAATAAATCCCCTTTTATTAAAAGCCAGTCTCACAATTTCTGGTGAGTTGCATTCCAGCAGCTCGCAAACTAGAACAGATTTGGTACTGAAGAAGTGTGGTGCTGCTGCAGTTTGCAAATACCAGATATGTATGGTTTCTTGGATGGATAAGGGGAAGATTTTAGAGGAACTGAGAAGAGAATGATGGAGAAGTCCTGGAGTGCTTGAAGAGACTGTTGGTGTGAATGGAACCACTGCCAATCTGGACAAAGGGGGACACAAAAGGGACAAATTTTAATTTGCAGAGTGAGAATCATAGAAGCTTGGGTCTGAAGCCAAGAAGGTGGGACCAGGAGATTGGACCCACCCAATACATGGAGAGGGTGAGTTTGCCCTGGAGGCAGAGGATGAGTCTCTCACCTCCTTACAGTGGAATTGTTGTGCTGCCTCAGGCCTTGGAGAAGGTATAGCACACTCCTTGGGAACTGGGGAGAGCCTGGCTGCCACCACATGGAGGGGTTGAGCATGTGCCCCAGAAATGGCAGAGAGCCCAGGTGTGACCCAAAAGCTTGGAGAGGGTGAAGCCGAGGAAAAAGGTGGTCTCCTCAGTTTTCCCCAAGGTTGATTCAGAAAGAGGTGGGCCATTGCATAGGCCCTTGGAAAGAGTGGGTCTGCCACTTTCTAAAGGCAAAGGATAAATGACTCCAGACTTTGAAATCCAATGGTGTTTGCCCTGCAGGTTTTCAAACTGTTTGGATCTTGTGGCTCCTGTGTTCCTTCAAATTTCTCCCTATGGAAATGAAAACCTGTATCCTGTGACTGTCCCTCCTTTGTATATTGGCACCAGATAACTTGTTTTGATATTCATAGGTCCACAGCTGGAAGAGAATTTTTTGCAACTTTAGTAGCATTTAAGGTGATGTGTATAATGGCCGAGTTGACAAGGGGTGGACATGTGGTAGTTAGGTTCAGGTGTCAACTTGGCCAGCTGAAGGTTTCTAGTTCTATTGCTATGGACATGAGCCAATGGCATGTGAACCTCATCTGTTGCTGATTACATCCGAAGGTGGCTAGGAGGCATGCCTGCTGCAATGAATGATGTTTGATTTAATTGGCTGGATGCTTAAATGAGAGCCCTTAACATAGTACAGCCCAAGCAGCTCAGCAAACCTAATCTCAGCATTTGCAGCTCAGGCCAGGCCTTTGGAGATGCAGAAAGGAATCACTCTGGGGAAAGTTGTTGGAACCGAGAAGCCTAGAGAGAAGGCCAGTAGAGATCACCCTGTGCCTTCCCGCGTAAGAAAGAACCTCAATTGAAAGTTAATTGCCTTTCCTCTGAAGAACTATATGTTTCTAACTAAATGAATCTCCTCTTATTCAAAGCCAACCCATTTCTGGTGTGTTGCATTCTGTCATCTCTGGTAGACAAGAGCAGAGACCTGTGGAATCTGAGGTCTGGACCAAAGACATCATCTCCAGCCATGAGAGCAGGCCCACACATGTGTGTAGAAAAAGTGAGTCTGCCCAGAGGCTGGGAGAGGACAGGCCTTCAGTTTATTGTTCAGGAAGACTTTTGCCACCCCAATTGTTTTGAGAGGGTGGGGCCTTCATCCCAGTGGTCTAGGGGAGCATGGCCCCTGCTCAAGTGCTTAGAAGGGATAAGCCTGATCTTCATCAGGTCCTGAGGACAAAACATTGTTCCATAAGTGACTCAAAGGCTTTGAAATCTACTGGAGTCTGACCGGCTAGATTTCAGAACTGATAGGACCCATGAGTCCTGTTTTCCTTTCAATTTCTCCCAATGGGAATGAAAATATCCATTTCATTCCATTGTATGTTATAACAGACAACTTGTTCTCTATTAACAGTGTTCTCTAGCCCAGGTGCACTGATAGAGAGTAATTGTGCCACAGAACAGACCATACTCATGATTGATTTTTATGAGACTTTGTGCTTAGTATTGTTACTAAAGAAACTTAAGGCTTTTGGGATGCTCTGAAGAAAATTATGTATTTTATATGTGGAAAGTAGATGGATTTGGGGGTTTCAGAGGATGAAGTATGATTGTTTGAAGCTGTAGAACCCAGAAAAGCTTAATGGTCTTAAATTTGTTCCATTCCTGTATTTGTGAACCCAATTTAGTTAGGACCTTTAGATGAGGTTACTTCAGTTAATTAATGTGTGACCCACCTCAATCAGGATAGATATTAATATGAGTACTGGAATCCTTTATAAAAGAATGAAATTCAGGAAAAAATATCATATGAAACAATAAGTTGAGATGAAACCCAGAAGAGAAGAAAGACCATTAGATGCCACCACGTGCCTTGCCACGTGACTAGCTAAATACCAAGGGTCACCAGGATCCAGTCCCAAAATGCCATAGCTTTGGGAAGAGAGTATCAATTTGGTGATGCTCTGATTGGACACTTTTCCAGTCTCAAAACTATAAGGTAAGAATTTCCCGCTCTTTAACATGATCCATTTAATGATATTTGCTTTGAGCAATCAAGCAAACTAAAATAATGCCCCATATATTAGAGGCTCTAATAGGAAAAAGTAGACAACATGCCTGTTCCAACTGATATTTTCAGCAGAGTGATGGAAACTATAAAAATAATGAAATGTAAATGTGAGGGGACTTCAGTTCTAGAATATCAGTGACATTTGGAGCTCCATGGACCTACTCCTCAGCAAAACAACCAAAAGGAGTGAAAATTACTTTTATAACAAGCATGTAAAGTCTCTGAAAATTGTCCAAAGAATACAAAGCAAAGGCAAACAATATTTATTCAAGAATAGTTACTAAACTTCTGTAAGAGATTGAGAACCTGTTGCACTTGATCCATGACTTGTTTCATACTTTCTTCCTCCTACATGTTCATGAAGGAATTTTCATGCTAGATGTGACCAAGAAGTTGGGCCCCTTCCTCTCACATCTCTCAGTTAATAGCTATGGCATTCCCCAGGAAGCAGAGCCCACCAGTATGTCTCTACCCATCAGCTCTATGTTGAAGAGTCTAAATTCCAGATAGTGCAATAGGTCATAGGCATCCTCCACTTTAGGGCAGAAGCTTGCCCCAGGTGTGGCAGGTTTATCAGAACACTGGGATCATTAGTCACCTTTGTTCTACCTCACTTTTAGGGTGGAGTTTCCAGCTTGGGGAGGAAAGATTGGAGAACCAGGGGTTGCCACCCCAGCCTCTCACCCTGATAATAAAGGAGGAGTCTTAGTCCATTAGAAGAAGGTCACTGAACCTATTCCTTTCCAGAGCAGCTGTGCAGAGATATTGCCTGTGTGAGAAGGCAGATCATAAGGGTAGAAAGCTCTGAAGTTTTCCAAAGAACCGATTTCATTTGGAACAGAGTATGGGAAAGTTCACACGTAAGGAATCTCTTTAAAACAATGGAGGTTTTGGTGTAAAACAAGTAAGTGGAAACTGGTAATTCCATGAGAGCAAGAAGCCAGACCATAGGCCAGTTAGTTTATTGGAGAATAAGGAAAAGAGGAAACTAAGAACACTCCCAATCGAAAAAATCCACAAGACAAATCTCAAAACTATCACTTCAGAGGGGCCTGAATTTAATTGGATCAGACTGTGAGGCAATTTATATCCCCATGTCAATCTGGAAAACAAGAAAGAAATCAGTCAGCAATTAGTAGAACCTGAGAGTTGGTACGAAACTAACAGAGGCCACAGCTTAATAGAGGGCTCCAAGTAATAGTCAAAGAGAGCCTTGATAAGACCACTCTTTTCCTAGTGTGACTGTGTATGCCCAAGGCTGCATCCTCCCACTATGGGGGAAATAGACTTCATTAAAATAGTCCAGAGAAGCCACCAAAAATAAAAGCAAAACAAAACAGAAAACCTCAAAAATCCCCAGGGAGGGGAGTGGTTAATACCAGAGTTTCTACCTGGAAGGTCTATACAAATATCAGGGGAAATAGACTTTAACATAAAAATGTTATTACTGATAAAATGTGATATTGCATAATGATAAGAGGAAAATCATGAGAAATATATAGTAATTATAATCATCTAAGCACCTAACAAGAGTGCCCATAATTAAATGAAACTAAATCTGTCAGACTTAAAGAGAGATATAGACAATTCAATAACAATAGTGGGAGTTGTTAATACCCCACTTTCATTAATCAATAGAACAATTAAGCAAAAGATCAGTAAGAATATAGAAGACATGAACAACATGCACTAATAATCCCTTCCAGTCACTAACAGAACCTGTCACTCATCAACATCAAAATATATATTCTTCTCAAGTGTAAATGGAATATTCTCTAGAATAAACAATAAAAGTAGTCCCAATAAATTTACAGAGATTGAAATTATAGAAAGTATTTTCTCCATTCACAATAGAATATTTTTTTTTTTTTTTGCATGGGCAGGCACCGGGAATTAAACCCAGGTCTCCAGCATGGCAGGTGAGAACTCTGCCTGCTGAGCCACCATGGCCCACCCTCCATTCATGATAGAATTAAATAGATATAATAATAGAAAGAAATTGGGGAAAGTACAAATATGTGGAAACAAAATGTACAGTTCCAGATAATTAATGGGCCTAAAAATAAATAAAGAGAGAAATTATAAATAACTTGAGATAAAGGAAAATGAAGACTCACCATACTAAAACTGATGTAATACAGCTGAAGTGCTGCTGTAAAACTGTATTCCAACAAATTTGATAAATTAGATGAAATGAGAAATTTCCTAGAAAGACACAATTTACCGAAATTGACTCAAGAAACACATAGTCTAAATAGAGGTAGAACTTCTATAGTTAGTTAAAAAAAAGAAATTATTAGTAACAAAATTAAATGAAAAGCCAAAGATTCCACTGGTGAATTCTGCTAAATAGTTAAATAATAATTACTACTCAGTTTAAACTATTCAGAAATGTTCATATAATGAATAGGCTATTTATATTCTTATTTTAAATATTCATGGATAATACCTCTTTTTTTATGTTTTGCAATTTGCTAATTCTCTGGAGGAATTAATGAATAGTAGTGAAGGTAGGTGGAATTATTGTGTTGTCATTAATATGAGTGATACTACTATTTAACATTGACTAAGATTTTAATTTTCATTTAATATGTATTTTTCAGGGCTTTGGTATAGTTCCTTTTGTGATCTCCATAAGTAGCTTTCTTATCTTACCTATTTGAAGGATAATATGATGCGTTATCATAAAATGTCCTTATAATCAATATCTTTGTTTTCCTCTTCTTGTCCTAGTATGTTTTCCTTTTCTGCATTGATTCCTTGTATTAGGATTTATAGAAAATACATACATATATGTTATGGATAGTTTATATATAATAACTATAATATTTTCAAATAATTTGTGATCTGAAACTGTTTACTTAAACATATACTATGAATGAATTTTTAAAAATTTTAAGTTTACAATTGGATATTCATAAAGTCTTGAGAATATTTTGGAGGCAACACTTTTAGAAAATATTTTTTAATAAAAAATAATTTTTAAGGTTACCATAGTGAAAATGTATATTAAAATTTTTTGATACTTCATGAATATTTGCTAATCCATACTTTTTTCAATGAATTTTCAGAAGTGTTATTATATAGTTATGCATAGACTCATTACTACCTTGGTAAAATAAAACTACACAATTTTGCTGTGTTTTATTAGAACTAGGAGTGTTTTAGTCTTACAAATTTTATGATTTTATCTCCCAAGTTTTACAGTATTAGCATTGCAGAAGGTTTTTAGTAATGAAATGCTGTATAAAGCTTGTATTTTTATTTTTAGTTAATTTCCATATATCTTTAGTTTCATTTTCAACCATTTATTTTTAATTTTCCATGCCTTAAATTTCTCATTTAATTCTGGTATTTTCATTCCTACTAATTATTAACATGAGCTATTTAGAGTGATTATTTTCTTATAGCAAAGGTGTATAATTTATCCATGTATTCTCCTTATTTATGGGCCAATAAGATCATATTCTTTGATCCTTTTATGCATGTTAATGGATATGAATGAAACCTGCATTAATTTTATGGGATTTTGGCTGAATATTATCATCTCACACCTCCTCTATTATATAAGGAAATTTTATAATACATCATTTTTTCCTGTTAACCCTGTTTATAACAACTTTGTGAGAGTAGATCAATCTCTCCAACACATATTCCTCTACTGCTTTCTGTTTATCAGGGTGCATAATCTTAATGGATGTAGATAAATATTTTTGATAAGGCAAGGTTGATGGAGCAGTAATCCAGACAGCTTAAAGTATCCTATCTTCACAGCTGAAGAACATTGTTTCTCAGCTCTTTTTCTGATACGTATTCTGAATATTTTATTAAACAGAATAGAGAATAAGAGTGAGGTGGAAACAGCCCTTTCCAAAAAATAAAAATCATGAAGAACTGTTTCTAGGTTTCAAAAGTAAGGCTCATTCCATTTTTAAATGAGGGCTGTGCAGTCTTCTTTAAGTTAATTTATTTTCAGGTATGATTTGAACAGCATGTCTAAAGCTTGCTACCTATTACCTAGAAGCAAAGAAAAAAGGCTGTCATTCCTTCCTTCCTTCCTCTTCCTTCTTTCCTTCTTTCTTTCCTTCCTCCTTTCTTTCCTTCATTCTTCCTTCCTTTCTTTCTTTTTTATTTCTTTGTCACACTTCACAATCTTCCTGTATTTGGTATGTGCAAAACAGATGAACAAATGGACCTGGGAAAATCAGAGGAAAGGAAAAAAGATTACATAAGGAAATAAATTTGAATATAGAAAAATACAATCAAAAGGAACTTTAAAATTACTGTGAAGAGCCTATTTAAATTGAAGCCTGATCCCTCCATTCTTCTTTCTGTATTTCTTTTTCTCATAACTCTTACTAAGGATTAGGTGACTTACTTATTAGTTAAGCTTCCTCTTAAAAGTTAACTCTGCAATAACAGGAAACTTTTTATGCTTTATTCCCTTGGGTATTCTACCACCTAGAACAATGATTTCTGTTTATTTGTGATTTGGGGTACAGATTTAATAATAGTTAGCTTTTCTTTTATAATAACACTCTTTTGATCAAGTCCTTAAGGGCTTGCTTCATCTGCTTCTTCCTTAAGGTATAATTACAGGGATTCAGAATGGGAACAAGGCTCAGTACTGCTTCACCTTTGCTGAAAGCCACCACTTCTTTTGCTGAAAATGAAAATGCAGCTCTCATACAGAATGGAAACCACAGTCATATGGGACAACTGGAAAGTGGAAAAGGCCTTTTATCTTTGCTGGTCAGAGGGAATCTAAGGATAAATGCATAGGAGATAATCACCAAGGTCAAAGTTACCATAAGTGTGAATACCTCTAAGAAGAATGCCATGAGCTTTAGGAATGCTGTGCCTAGAGCTGATTCAGCTCTAGCTATGGCTGATTACATCTGTGGTTGGCTAAGGGTTGGTGCCTTCCACGATGAATGAAGTTTAGTTTAATTAGTTGGAGTCTTGACAGGAAGGGTCAGAAGAGAGAGAAGTAGCTTTGCAGCCCAACACAGCTCAACTCAGAGCTCAGAGCTGACACAGAACCAGACACTTTGGAGATGCATAGAGGAAATGCCCTGGAAAAGGCCAGTGAGCCCAGAGCCCAGGAAAGAAGGCCAGTGGACATCACTGTGAGACTTCCCATGTGACAAAGAAAGCCAGAAGAGATCCAGCTGCCTTTCCTCTGAGAAAGTGTAAATTTGTAACTAAATAAATCCCCTTTATAAAGCCAATCCATCTCTAGTGTATTGCATTCCAGTAGCCTTAGCAAGCTAAAGCATTGATTAAGAGTGAATATATGGGGTGGCTACTGTGGCTCAGCAGGCAGAGCTCCGACCTGCTGTGCTGGAGGTCTGGAGTTTGATCCCTAGTGCCTCCTGCCCATATGCAAATTAAAAAAAAAAAAGAGCGAATATATGAATCCAGGGAGTTCTATGCCTGACTTTTTCAAGTCCTGATTTCAAAAATAATAACTTGATAAATTATTGTTTTGTAAAGTGTACTTTCTAAGGCTGTATTAATATATGTTTTGTATATTATACATGGCCAGGAATGCCTGAACATGTGTTCTATGCTCTACCATGCTAATAAAAGCTGAAGCAGTACTCATTTACTTTGCATAACAGGAAACATTTGTGGGTCTAGAAATGATGATTATGGCAAGCAGTGCTCCCAGATTACTCAAGCTGTGGTGAAGACAATATGAGACTTAACAGCTTGATTCTACTTGGAGAGATTATTTTATTCTTATGTCAGTCAGTGAATCCTTGATCTTTGAATGGTAGATATACCCACAAAAATTCAACTGGATTTCAATTGTTTTATTTTATTTTCTTCTTGCTTCTTATTAAGAATCCCACAAAAGGAGAGATGATAAGCTGAGTCTCTGGAAAGCATCCATGGCAAGAGTATCTGCCCCTTGTTTTATTTATGCTCATTGCCTCATGCATGATCCAAAAACAAACCAAAGGGTCAAACTGGACTTCATCAAAATGCAAAACACATACTCTGCAAAAGACTCATTTAAGGAAATAAAAAGCAAGCAGAAGAATGAGAAAAAAATTGCAATTACATGCATCACATTGGACTTACATTCAGTATGTATAAGCAACATTCAAAACTAAAAATAGGAAAACACATGACCAAATATATAACTGCAGTAAATAAAGACACTTCACCAAAGACAATCTGTGAATAGCAAATAAACACCTTACAATATATTAAGTATCTTAAATGGTAAGAAAATGCAAATTTTTGCTACCTATTAGAATGACTGAAAATAATTCTGACAATACTAAGTGCTGGCAAGGAAGTGGGGTAACTTGAACTCTCTTGCTTTGCTTGTAGAACAATAAAATGATACAGTCACTCTGGCCAAAGTGTAGGAGTTTCTTTCAAAATTAAATTTAAAATTACCATAAGGTTGAATACATCCCCACTTCTAAGAATTTATCATAGAGAAATTAGAACTTATGTTGACATAAAAACCTCTACTTGATTTTTTATGACACTATTCATATTTGTAAAAAATGATCTAATTTCTTTTAATGGATGAATGTTTAGTCAAACTTGATGCTTCCATATATTGAACTGTTCTCAGTAATGGAAAGAAGCAAACTACTGTTACACTGAAAAACTGAAAAAGGTGTTATATGAAGTGAAAGAAGACAGTTTCAAAAGATTACAAACTGCATAGTTTTTTAATATGGTATACTTAAAAAGGCAAAGTGTAAGGGACAGAATTGATGATTGTCATGGGTTTAGAATGGTAGGTGTATCTGACTATGAATAATTATCATGAAGGAAATTGTGGGGGTATTGGAATTGGTTTGTATACTGTTTGTGGTGGTGGCCTTAAGAATTGATGAATTTGCTAAGCTACATAAAACTGTTCCAATGAAGATAAGTTAAGATAAAAAATAAATTTCAAATCATTCTGCTTTATACAATAAAGACTTGAATAATGAGCGATTTTTTTTTTAAGGGAAAGTAGTGGTTGATTCCATAAATTGAAATTCCTGCAAGTATAAAATGATAGTTGGGTAAATTTGCACATTTTATATGCTTTGCTCCCTCTATATCAAGATACCAGGGTCATTCACTGAGAAGATCAGCTTCCAATCCACAGATGGTAGGGCCTAGTGGGAAGGGGTGGAACCAGAGCAAGTAAAAGTTCATGCCACTTTCCTTCTATTTTTAGGTTGTCTTTTCCTTGAGTCAAACTTCACTTGTTTCCTGTATACTGGTGACTGCTTTCCAGAGTTTTCAGATAGTTGGGTTTTACAGTTTTTAAATATTTCTTAATATTTCTGTGAGGAGTCATGCATTTGCAACTTTTTAGTCTTCTGTCTTGCTGATCTTACCTTGGTGTTCAATGTTCTGAGTGTTTGTCAAGCAGTTTTCAAAGTGGCTGTACAATTTTACATTCTTACCAGCAATATGTGAGGGCTCCAATTTCACCACATCCTCACCAATAGTTATTATTATATTGTTAATTACCAACATCAACCTGGTTACGAAGTTTTATCTGATTGTAGTTTTGCTTGTGTCTGCTTCATGGCTAATCATGGTGAGTATCTTCTAATGTTCTCTGTATTTTTTTTTTTTTTACATTATCTCTCCCCACCCCTGTTTTTGCACTTTCCTGAATTTGTCTGCATTTCTCCAATTATATTTTAATTTTTCAATACTATATAATCTCTCCTTTCTATTATTTTTCTCACTATCCTATAAATTACAAGTCTTCTATGTTATTTCCACTACATTATTACTTTGTACTGCTTAGGGAAATATAAAACACTTTAGCCAGTAAATGTTTCTCATTCCCTGGTTTTAATAATAGTAGCAATATTCATTATTTCTTGTATATCACCTTGTTTCCAAATCATAATGGTTCATGGTAAAACCAGAAATATTCCAAAGAATAAGAGTAACCTTGCCAAACTTGCTCACCATTCTTAGCAATTGACAATTTTGAATTTCTTTTTATTTTTTTACCACTTTAAGAACTTATCTTATATCACAGTGGGAATATCAATTCTATATTCTAAACAGCATTTAGGCTATTCTTTTGTTAAATAACAAGCATGTGCCATTTTGATTATATTATTTCTATCCTTGTATATGAAATGTAATTTTACCCTTATTTAGGCCAATGCAGCTTTTGTTATCACCTCACCAATGCTGTATGACCATTAGCCTAAATTTGTTTGGCTGTCAAGATTGATACAACCAGGCAGCTGCTGTGGCTCAGCAGGCAGAGCTCCGACCTGCCATGCTGGAGGTCTGGAGTTCAATCCCTGGTGCCTCCTGCCCATATGCAAATTAAAAATAAAAAATAAAAAAAAGATTGATACAACCACACATACACATGCGCACACACACACACATGCATGCACAGATATCAAAAAGGTTTGAAAGAATTTATTATTCTCATAATGAGATGTTCTGTGTCCTATTTCAAGAAGTTCTGTAAATGGCTTGAGATGAAGCCATTTCCCTTCAGCTTCAGTGATTGGAATATCTGGAGTATACAATGATATTGACTAAATGCACAGATTAAAAAATGTTTTTGCATGAGGAAGAACAAAGGAATGTCAATATTGCAGGGTGTCAAAAATAGATGGTAATTCATATTTTAAAACCTTAATTTATGTGTGAGACTAAAGCAAAAAGTGTTTATTTGGTACAAAATTTATACTTTGACTAGTGGATTTCCTAATATAACTTATATGGACAGTTTAATTGAACACCATAAGTGCATGGAACCTTGAGTAGGGCATGAGGTTTGTAGGTTTGTCCAGAGTGATGCCCTGATAAATCCCAGAGTAATTTGAACAGTGAATAAAAAAGTATTTGCAAAGTCTCCTTGGGGAAATGTTGAGAAAGAGGGAAAATTCAACTCCATCATTTGGAGAAGGCCTGATATTCTCGCAAACAGAGAGGACAACAAAATCAATAGTCTGAACCCTCAATCTTGGGGGTTGTTCATATGCACTTATCCCCACAAAGGATAGGCTAAGCCTACTTAAAATTAGACCCAAGAGTCACCCCCAGAGAACCTCTTTTGTTCTCAACCAACACAGCAAGCAAACTCACAGCCCTCCCCCACGCTATGTGGGACATGACTCCCAAGGGTGTAAACCTACGTGGCAACACAGGACAGAAGTCCTAGAATGAGCTTGGACTAAGCATAAAAGAATTGAAGAAACCTTCTTGACTGAAAGGGGGAAGAGAGAAATGAGACAAAATAAAGTGTCAGTGGCTGAGAGATTTCAAAAAGAGTTGAGAGGTTATCCTGGAGGTTATTCTTACACATTATATAGATATCTTCTTTTTAGTATAAGATATATCAGAGAGGCTAGAGGAAAATGCCTGAAACTGTAGAGCTGTGTTCCAGTAGCCATGTTTCTTGAAGATAAATGTATAATGATATAGCTTTTGCAAATGTGACTATGTGATTGTGAAAACCTTGTACCTGATGCTCCCTTTATTTACACTATTGAAAGATGAGTAAAAAATATGAATAATAAATAAATAATAAGGGGAACAAGTGTTAAAATAAATTGAGTAGATTGATATACTAGTGAACGATGAAAGAGAGTGGTTAAGAAAAAATAGGGGGAAGAAAGGTTAAAATCTATTGAGCACATGGACATATTAGTGGTCAATGAGTAGGAGGGGTAAGGAGTACAGTATGTATGAGTTTTTTCTTTTTATTTAATTTTTTGGAGTGAGGCAAATGTTCTAAAAAATGATCATGGTGATGAATATACTACTATGTGATGATATTATGAGCCATTGATTATACACCATGCACGGAATGTTTGTATGTTAAGAATATTCCTGTTAGTATGTTGTTTTGGTTTGATAATGAAAAAAATTAAAGATCTTGAGACAAGGATATTATATTGGATAATCTGGATGGGCCTTAAAAGTGGAAAAGGGTGGCAGAAGAATAAATTCTCTCATTCACCATGTTTTAAAGATTCACCCACGTTGTTGCACATCAGTGCTTCATTACTTTTTATAATTGAATATTGTTCCATTATATGTATGGATCATGTTTTATTTATCCAGTCATCCCTTAACAGACATTTTGGTGGCTTCCACATTTTGCCTCCTGTGGATAATCCTATGTTGGCTCCAGTGTATGAGGCTTGCAAAGATTTTTCAGACCTGGCCTTCTTGTGCTGGCTCACCTACATTGTGGGCAGGTACAGCACTGGGTCTCCTGAGACCCACTCATCTGGTGATCATCAAATGTGATACTGGGACTGAAAGTTAGAGAGAGAGAAAGAGCACTCACAGTGATACAGTGATACTGACTTTGAAGATAGAGGAAGGAGGAGCATGGCCAAGGAATATGGACAAGGAAACAGATTCATACCTAGAAATTCCAGAAGGAAAGTAAACCTGCCAGGGTCTTTAACTTAGCCTAGTCAGACCCATATTGAACTTTTATGTACAAAATTGTAAAATAAAAAATTTGCATTATTTTAAGCAGAAAAAAATTATACAGACAGGGATGCGTGTTAGCCAAAGCATTAAGTGTTAAATTGACTACTTGAAATTCAGTGAATTGTGGTGACCACATGTGATAAAGTCCCTTTACCTGGGACTTTCTCTTCAACGGATGAAAAGCCACACCTATACTCTAGACTCTATCACATGTGATAGTGACAAGATCATTTATAAAGTTTCCAAATCCTTTTGTTGTTTACTCAGTTTATGCTGTTTACTCAGTAGATTGTGAAGAAGTCTGGAAGCAAGCTAAACTCAAACACAATGGCATCATTCAAGGGACTGCGGAAAAGTACGACACCACCTCTAAGGGTGTGGAAAGCCAAAAGACTCATATTTGTCATGTCCTGTAGCAATGAGGCATTAGTGCTAAACTTACAGATACCTCTTTCAGGCATCTAGGTAGAGTCCTTTAGCTTCTTCCCCCCAGACATGTTGGTGATAACAGGGCAGTGTGTCAGAATCCCAGTAACCACTCAAATCATAAGTTAGCAAGCTCCCATCCAATCAAGGGATGATGCACCACCTAGTGAGTACTATCTCCTCCCAGCATCACTTTATCTTTAAAATACAGCTCCCAGGACAAAAAGCCAGAGCCATTTTCTCTTTCTTTTCATGGATCTCCAGGCAGGAGTCATTTTCAGGCTCCCACCTGCTTTCTCCCTTTCAGGCTCCACCTGCTTTCTCCCTGCTTTCTCCCCTCAATAAATCTGTTAAGCTTTGACTCACTAACCCAGGTGGAATCCTTAATGACTCCATCCCTAAATAATGGTGCCAAAACCTGGAAACAGAGGTCAGACTGAGACTTAGCTCTCCAGCCCTTCAGGGTGAAGGGACAGCTTCCCAGTCACTCTGTTCATGGAATCACACAGTTGTTCAGGTTTCCATGCAGTTGATGGCTTGAGTTCACTGACTCAGACCACCCTGATGCAACAGTGGCTCACCTCCACAGCACTCAAACATCTACATCTAATTCAGCCCTAGGTAAGTGATGCCTTTCTGCCCAGATCCTCCCCCTAAGAGTTTCGTTCACTGTCCAGGGGATATCTGGTGTTCAGGAAACACCCTGGCCAGCCTCAAGGAGGTGGTGACCTAAAAATCTGAGTTCAGTCATAACTGTCCCACACTCAGGGAGCATAATACTCAGGGAGCATTTTACCCTACGCAGCAGTCAAAAGTAGCTCAGGTGACACCTTGAGCAAAAGACTGTATGCAATTTCCTAGTCCCCAACAACAAACTGGGACACCTGCTTTATTGTCATGAAGGATCACAGATCTGGGTCATTAGTGTCATTTGACCCCCCTCCATGTAATGCTCAGGGAGCATTTTCCAATTTTTGTCTGGTGTTCAGGGAACTCCCCATCCCACTTTTACATGGTATTCTGGCCTACTGGTCAGGAGCACCCAGGAGAAAAGCCCCAACATGTGTCAGCCTCACATCCCCAAGGAGATTGTAAGCCTCACATAAGGTTCCCATGGAGCAGACATCTGTAAGCCTCTCCCAATACCTGTTGGAGCAGCAAAATCTTTGGCCACAAGATGGCACTCTGGATTAACAAACCCTCACCAAATTTGATAATTTTTTGGCACAATGGTGTGTGGTTGAAAGTCCCTTATTCCCAAACTTCACAAATCTATAAAAGTCTTGTCCTTCCTCTGTGCTACTCTGTTACTTTGCCTCCTTCATAAAAACCTTCTAAGCCTTCTTTTCCCTCAGCAAACTCCCTTAATGCTAAGGAGTCCTCCAGTAACTTCTAAATTGGTGTGATCAGTGTTTCATGTCTGTTTAATTGTTAACTAATATATTTGATGTGTTAATATATTTAATACCTGTTTGTAGCTGATGTGTTAAGTCTGCTTATTAATTACTGTGTTCCTGCATTTATTTAGGCAAATGTTCATAACTGGTTACTAATTACAGAAGTTCTTTTAGAAAGGGAACCTTTGGGCTGTATTAAAAATTGAAGTTTTTGGTTATAAGTCTATAAAAAGTTTTATTTCTGTAACATAATCTGGCCTCACTATAATTTAAAATGAAAATGCTACTATTATAGTTAAAGGTAAAGATAAAACAGTTAAATTATTCTGCAAAAAGTAGAAATGAGATGAAATAACATATTCAATCCTTTATTTATCTCTTTCAAAAGTATTTCTGCTTTTCTTTTGAAGTAATGAATTTCCTATTTGTGTGTGTATGCATTTTCAATGTATAGTCTTATGCCTTTGGATAATAAAGCAAATTAATAAGAAAATTCTTAACGAGCTCTATTTGAACTGCTTAAAAATACTTAGGTGCCTGATATAAATATTTAAATTGGTACTTTTGAAATAAAAGGAAAAAAACTAAATGGCAAGATTCAAAAACTTTAGTCTTGTAATTACTGTAAACAAAGGCGGACATTAGAAACTGCCCCTGGAATTTCCCTAAGGCAACTGAAAACTGCCAAAGAGCTGCCTCTGGAAAAAGCAAAACCTTTTCCAATGATCCTGGGAACAACTTTTAATAAAATAAATACGATAATTAGAAATAGTTAAAAGAAAAGCATAACAACTCTCAAAATTCCATGGCCCTTACCTAAAACTTTCAAACCTCAAAAGCCTGATATCTTTCTGTCTGTGCAACCAATTAAAAAGTTTTCCTAAATTTAACTTGGGACAAATTGAATGAGCTCAATGTATTTCCCAAAACTTAATAGTCAATGTACTTTTAAAGTTCTCCATAATTTTAAAATATTGTAAGAAGAATAGAAGGAATTGAATGATGAATTTTTGAATTGAACAAATGCACTTTTATTCTGCTTAGGTATGTTCTCCTTAAATTTAAATAAGCTTACTAACAAATTTACTAATATTATAAGCACATTTTCAAAACTCCTCTTAAAGTAGCCTAACAGGTTACATAAGCTGAGCAATGTCCTTGATAATAATAACACTTATATAAAATACAATAAAATTAAAAATATGTCAATGCTTCAAGTATTCTATTTAAGAAATTAATTAAGTTTAATAAAAATATAAATGGATTTTTTATAACTTGGATTACCTGAATTTCAAAGAATCTAATTTTTAGTTATTTGGCCATTTGTTACCTAAGTACTTGAAAGAATCTAAATTTGTCATTGATTTGTTAATATCAATTAGAATATTTCTATTCATAAATGCTGTCATAAATAGAGAAAAACCAAATTCTTGGCTTAAACGAGTTTATATTCTAGTTAGAATATACTTGTACCAGAGCATAGTGTAAAATAGTCACATAATAAAGGAATAGAAATACTGGAAGAATTTTAAAAAGCAGAGAGATAAAAATGATCTAAGAAGTTCTCATAGAGATGATATGTATAAGACCTTTAAATAAGAAAGTAGCATTTAAACAAATAGAATTCTGAACTTATTTTTAGAAACTGTAACTTAATTTTGTGAATTAACATATTCCCGGCATTGTTTACATTAAATTAGGCATATTCTTGAGAAAAATTTGAGTTTTTTTCTGGATATAAATCCCTTAAATATAAAAAAGCTGGTTATATTTTAAACTTGGGGCTTTCCCGATCTCTGAAGGTAATGCTGAAGTGGCCTGAAGGGTTTTAAATATATTATAAAGTAATCATCTATGTTTTCTAAATATGAAGTGTATAGATGCCTAGCTATGTTCTAAACTGAAGCATAAGTTCATTCC
>PVIY010027680.1:0-33934 GCA_004026745.1 Myrmecophaga tridactyla
TCCATTGATATTCACTCATGAAGGCATGCCCACTTTCAGTCAGCATCCATCCTTTACCTTACAACAAATCATGAATAACAAAGAGAAATTTTGTGAAACTAAGGAATATGGTAAAGCCTTTAGACATGGTTCACAACTTAGCACACATCAGATAACTCATACCACTGAAAAACCCTATCAGTGTAAGGAATGTGGAAAGGCCTTTAGACATCCCTCAAGACTCACTCATCATCAGAAAATTCATACTGGCAAGAAACCCTTTGAATGTAAAGAGTGTGGAAAAACCTTCATTTGTGGCTCAGACCTCACCCGACATCATAGAATTCATACTGGTGAGAAGCCTTATGAATGTAAGGAATGTGGGAAGGCTTTTAGTAGTGGTTCAAACTATACTCGACATCAGAGAATTCACACTGGAGAGAAGCCCTATGAATGCAAAGAATGTGGGAAGGCCTTTAGTAGTGGCTCAAATTTTACCCAGCACCAGAGAATTCATACTGGAGAAAAACCGTATGAGTGTAAGGAATGTGGCAATGCCTTTAGTCAGAGCTCACAACTTATTAAACATCAAAGAATCCATACAGGTGAGAAGCCCTATGAATGTAAGGAATGCGAAAAAGCTTTTCGTTCTGGTTCAGATCTTACTCGACATCAGAGAATTCATACTGGTGAGAAACCCTATGAATGTAAGATATGTGGGAAGGCCTATTCTCAGAGCTCACAACTTATTAGTCATCATAGAATTCATACTGGTGAAAAATCCTATGAATATAGGGAATGTGGAAAGACCTTTAGTTATAGCTCACCACTTACAGAACATCAGAATTTTTATTGGTGATAAACCATAGAATATATAAAATGTGTAGAAGGTTTTAAATTATGGCTCAAAAGTATTCAACATCAGGGAATTTATCTTGTTACTAATCCACCTAAGTAGAATAATGTAAAAATATGTTCCTTGTTTACTACAACTTACTCAGCCTGAGAAAATTATTCAGGAGAAACACCCTGTGAATAAAGTGCATTTTATAAGCCCTTTATTAGAAGCTCATTTTTCTCTTGACATGAGGTAATTAAACTAGCAAATATTGAAAATGAAAGCACTTTTTGTACCTTTCTAAGCTTACTTAAATATTAAAGAATTCATGCTAAAATGCAGTTCTTTCTATTTCATTTTCTTTTCCCCTAAATTTGTCTATAATTGGTTCTTAATTTTTAATCCATCTTAAATTTATATGACTGTAAAGTCCATACTGTTTACATCATGGAATGTAAAATACTTTTAATACCTGAGAGAAGTGACTTCTTCATTTTTGAAGATTTTATTTTATTTTTATTTTTACAATATTAAGAGTTTCTTCTTGTAAAAACTTCGTGAACAGCTTTTCACTCATTAAGTAGGAATTTTTACAATATTAAGGGTTTCTTTTTGTAAAAACTTCATGAACAGCTTTTCACTCATAAATAGGAATCCTTTGATATCTTCATGGTGTTTCCTTGTGTTGCTGTAATATCATTTTATCAAATTCCCATTCATGAACATTGTGGTTCCTTCAAATTTTTTGCCATTCTACACAGTGCCCTGATAGACATTCTCCCTAGACTATCTTTATATCTTGTCTTTTTTGTTTTAATTGCAAAAGTGATTCATGAATATATTTCCTTATAAAAGAGTTAAACATTACAAATAAGGCAAGCGTGCTCTTTGACCACCATCCCTGTACCCATTTCCCTTCGCAAAGGATGCCATTGTAATCCACTTATTTATTAACCTTCCTGATCATTTTTCTGTGTTTTTATATATGTGTGTATCATGAAATGAGAATTGTTATACCTACCTCATAATGTTGAGTGAGGGTTAAATGAATTAAAGTATACAAAGTGCTTAAAACTGTGCCTGTCATGTAATAAATACATTTTCATTGAATGTTAGCCGTTGTTATTATATTCATCATTGTCATCAGTATCATTATTTGTTGAGAGACTTTTAACTATTTTGTCAACTTCCCTTAGCATCAGGTAGGGTATTCATGGTGAAGAAAGAGCCTTTGAGGGTAATGAATTTATCTTCTTTTATTTTCTATTGAACATCAAATAGTCCTGGATGGTGGTGAAGACGGAATGTGTGTCAAGGACATTATTCACACGGTTTCTTTTTGCTACATCATATAATACTTAATATAAAACTTTCTTGGAAAGAAAGAAGAATATAGACAAAACATTGGTGATGCTATGAAGGAAAAATCGCAAGACAAATGAAATAGCATTATGTTTGAGAAATGAATAAAACCTATTGCAGTCATAAAAGTAGACACCATTTTACTTCTCAAAATAATGCTGATGACAGAATTGGATTAGGAGAGCACAAAAAAGAAAGCTATTTTCCAGTAGCATCTAAAGATATGTGCAAGCATCCTGAACAAAATAGTAAACTCTAGGTATCTATTTAAAAGAATAGAAATGGGTTGGGATAGTAGCTAAAGAGGATGCCTACTGCCAAGCTGCTGTGAGGGAATGCAGGCCCTGTTTTGCTAACTTCTGACTTTTTTTTAGAAATCTCCATGATTTTTAGCATGTAATATCTCTTGGCTTTTAAATGGTAGCTCTAATTCACACACACACAAATGCTGTGAAGACCAAAGAAGATATATTTGCTCTGCTAGTAGCAAGTGCTGCATATGTTACTTCTCTTCTGAACGTTAAAGCAGTTAGAGTACAGAGTACTCAGAAAGGGCTTTTTAAAAGCACAAATTCCTTGACCTCAATACCATTTGTTCCGATGAGGTGAATTTAGGAGGTAAAAGGAATAGTACAATGCAAGATAATTTACCCAGAATTTCTTGGATGTAAAATGTTTCAAATGAATAGTATTTCCAGAGATTAAGTAGCTAAACTCTAAGCATGAAGATTTATTTCATAAAAAGGACTTGATCTAGCCCCAGTATTTTCTGCATACAGTTTTAATGTTTATTCTAAGAATCATTTTGGTTTTAAACATGGGATATATTATATGTTGTATATCTCATTCTTGCAGTATATATACACAACTGAAAAAAGTTTTTAAACAGTTAACCTGTCAAGAAAAAATAGCCAGAAGCACCTCAATTTTGCACTAGCAGCAAGTATGTCACTGGAGTTATATATTCTGTTCTAATCTAGAGGTTGGCAAACTTTTTCTGTAAAAGGCCAATCAGTCCATTGTGTAGGTCATTCTGTTTCTGCCATAACTGCTCAGTTCTGCCATTGTAGTGTGGAAGCCTAGTAAAAGTCTCTTAAGAAATCCTGAAGTAAAAAAAAAAAAATCACAGTTTAACCTTGTTTAGGTTTCTGTTAGTGTTTGAGATGAACCTTTTCTGCGCCTCAGTTTTCATGCTAAGCTAGTAGCTTCCTACATTGGATAGCTACCATTCTGTGGAAGGATAATCCATATAGTCAGTTATCATATCTCTTTCCTTCCATGCCCCACACTCTTTTCTTTAGATTTCATGTGAATATTTGTTTTAACACATAAAAAAGTAAAATATTTCATAAATTGAGAAAATTAAAGTGAGCAAAATATCTGCAAATGGGAAAATTATTAAAGACAGGCTATTCCATTCAAATGTTTTGCTTACCATCAGAATGAGAACTGCAAAATAAAATTTTATTTCCTTTTGTGCATTTGTCTTACTGAATTCATCTGAAATTACAGAGATAACACATTTTCCCCAAACCAGTGAAACAATACCAATAAATAAAATGAAAAAATTAATCATATCTCTGTCCCTTTCACCCCTCACTCCCTCTGCCTCTATCAATTTTATTCTGAGTAATGTTTAAACCTTGATATATAAAGAATATATCCCCTACATATTTCTTCATGCTTAAATGTTATCATGCAAATAAATTATTTATTTTCTCGTATTCTGAAAGAAAAAGGGTACCTCATGCATTTCTCTGTAATTTACATTTTTACATTCAATTGTATATTTTGAATTTCCCTACAGGTCAGTAAATGACGATTAACTTAGTCTTTTAAATAATTACTGTATGTTCCAGAGTATGGGGATACCCATACTTGTTCAACCATTTTCCCAATTATGGTATTTTCATATTGCTTTCTCTTTGCTGTTCAAAAGCAATGCGGCAATAAACATTCTAACACTATTATCTTGTCTGTTTATTTTATTTCTATAAGATATATTTCCCAGACTGATGTCAAGGTGTCCTATGTTCCTAAGGAACATTTTTCTCACCTTAATTCATGCATAGGGCTACAGTTTTTCATATATGTGTTTATGTGGATGTGTACATACACACACATAGATTTAAATATTTAAACTATCAGGAACCAATTACTGTATGTGGTATGATACAGGATCTCAGCTTTCTTTCTGTCAGAAAAAAAGCCAGTTATGCCACAACCAATTATTGAATCATTCATCTTTTTTATAATATATTAAAATACCCAATTTTGTCATATATTAAATGCTTATGTATGCAGATCTATTTCTGTGCGCTATTTTCCAGCTATCTTTGGTTTATATTTTTGAGTAACTTTTACTATTTGAAAATAAAAATTGAGATGATGATTATTATGTATTACTATTTGAAAATAAAGAGGAATATTTCTTCATGGGAATTTTTAAGTTATTTTATGTAGTTCCAATTAAAGATTCATTGGGGATATATTTTGAATTATATTCTATTTAAATTCAGAGTATACGAAATGAGTGTACAATTAACATTGGGTAAATATTCACTTATACATGTATATCTTGAAATTTCTTTTATAATTCCTTCTCCTCCTTACCCTTTAATATCCATATAGCATAAAGTTTCAGTCTACTTATAATCCGTTAGTGATAATATGAGACACTGATTACAAGGTGATAAGACTCCTGGGCTTTATAGTTATAGAATCAGCAGATAAAAGTGATAAGCCCATATCACAATATTTATACCTTTTTTCTTTTCTTGTCATATTCCATATTGTAAACCTGATGGTGGTGCTGGCCAGGGCTTTTTCTTTTTACCTTATTTCTCCCCATTTTTACAGACTGGGGGGGCATTTTTTAAAGGTCATTTCTGCTTCATATTTTTATTTCTACTCTTGTTTGTGTATCATAGAGGAGTGATTTATTACGTTGGCAAAATGAATTAAAGCACATAAAGTCACCTTCCTTTATTGGGCTCTTAATTTTTCCATGGACCCTAGGGCAGGCTATGATTCTTCACCTATTCTGCACGCCCAATTCCCCCCATAGGTTCCAATATAGATTGTTTGAATGAAGTATTAAGATGTGCATTTTAACTGTAGGTTCAAGTTGCATCTTTCAATAAAACATCACTAACAAATGTGTTCTATTTCCCAGTTAATCCAGACATCAGGAAGAGAGGGGTGTGATGAAATTTCTGCGGCTGTCTTTTATTTCTAATTTTAATGGGAACACATTGGGTATAGTCAATATAATCTACCTTATGCTATTTGAAGAGATAAGGAATTCATTAAAAAAAAAGAATACTGAATTGCACGTGGAAGATCTTAGAGGACTGAGCAACAATGTCCCATATGATGACATAAAACTTGTATAGTGAAATTGCCACTGCTGCTGCTACTTAGCATAGAATCCCAAGCTTACACTGCTGACAACTACCAATGCTGGATCTGGGTGGTCCTTTTATTACAACTTCTATATCTGAAGTTCCCCCTATGGAATCTGCACAGCCCCCATTCATTTGTCTTCATATTATTACCTTGTTCTGAGATGGGCGGGTGCATTTGAGTGGTGGAGCCTAGGGATACATTCTGTGAATTAGCTTCTTGGGAGGCTGGAAAGCATTTTCAGGTTAGTGAGAATTAGCCTTTGTTGGTATTTCCCAACAAAGCAAAGGTGCCCAAATCTAGGCATCCAAACTAATAACCAGTGGTCACCAAAGGGCATCCCGTCAATACACATACTGTATTTCTTTAAAAATATCACCTAAAATAATGTATCCATTATTCAAAAAAGCATCCTGAATAATGTCTATGTCTCTATATCTGTCAGGATCCTGTATAGACATTCTGTACCTTTGGTCTAACTTGGAACTCAACCAACATAAAGGGAAAGGGAGAGTGATGAAGTGTAGTAGTGAAATAAAACTATATAAATCATGTAGATGTGCCTGTCTTCCTTTCTGTAAATGGTAGTTGTAACATACTCCCTTTTAATCAGCAGCTTGGAGATTTTTACAGGTAAAGTGACCAAAATATTCATTCATAAGCGATCTGAGTACTTGTTGGTTAGTAAATTTTTCTATCAACTTTCACTACTGGAAATGATAGGGGTAGACATTGATTCAGGAATCTTTGAGCTCTATCCATACTCCTCTGTTTTCCATTCTTGGGTTTCAAAACTATTTCTCACTTAAGAGCCAGGACTAATCAAGTCAGCAAATAAATAAACTCCATCCCCACGCCAGCCTTTGGTCTATTGCCCATAGTCATGAAAGAACCCCAGATAACAAGGTTATAATTTCACTTCCTAATTTGTTGGAACCACTCTCTGGTCCACTAGTGAAAGCTTTCCTTTATGTATGCTCTGTATTACCCTTAGACAAATTATCAAAATCTGGTTGTGATTGCACTAATGTAGGCTTGACCTTGTAATTGGCCTTTCAGAGTATGACAAGATTTGATTCTAGTTTATGGTCTGGATATGACGGAAATTGAGGTGGAGGGTGGTGAAGAAAATTAATTTTGCTTTGCAAGGTAACTGCCTCAGACAAGGTCATTGTAGAATTTTCAAGCCAGATATCTCTAATAATGCATCTTGTCCAAAAGTTAATGTTATCCACTAGTTATATAGCTACATCAATTAGAGGAGAGCTGTTTCTGTTGGCAAAGGTGGCTCAGAAAGCCTTGGTGATTTGAAATATTCTGAACTATGATTCCAGAACAGGTCCCACATTGAGAAGAAATTTCTGGGAGTCGTATCAAAATTAAGCATAATAGCTATAATAGAAATAAATGAAAGAAAATGCCTAGATGAAAGAGAGAGAAGTGAACATAGTATATCTCTGAAAACAAACCATAATATTTTCAAACCAAAAGAAGAGGGAGCTGTACGAAGTTACAAAAGTTACCCTGAATGATGATGCTTCCTTGTAAAAGTTCAGGAAAACTTTTATTTAATATGAAAATGTGCCTCAGAAAACCATCAGGTCAAATCTCACATACTGTGTTTCTTATTTTCCAAACATATAGGATTGCCTAATTCTCATTTATTATTTATTCCTAGCTTAATTACAGTATGTTTGGAAATACCTGGTATCATTTCAGTACTATGGAAATACCTGAGATTTGTTTTACAGTATATATAAGGTGAGTTTTGGGGGAACTAGACCACCTGTACTTCAAGGAAATATGTATTCTTAGGTTTTTAAATACAGTTGATTTTTATCCTTTACATTCATTTTTTTTTAATTCTGCTCAAATTGTATATATCCTTGTTATTTTTCCTGTTTCAGTTATTGAGAGACATGTTTAAATTTGCCTACTATTACTGTGGCTTTATTTTATAATTTTTTGTAGTTCTTTCCATTTTGGCAAACACTGAAAGGTGCATTTTGCCTTGGCTTGTTTGCTTTTGTTAGCATCTGTCAGTCAAAAGAATCTCTGTTTTATCATTAGGTGGATACAAATTTAAGGAACAGACAACTCAGGGACTAAATCCCAAAATTTACACTTTAAATTGCACCACAGTTTGATACAAGTAAATTCAAACTCCTTTACAGGAGTAGATTTTTAAAAGTATTTTTATTGATAAAACATACAAACACAAACCTTCTTAACATACAAACATTCCATACATGGTTTACAATCAGTGGCTCACAATATCATCACATATTTGTGTATTCATCACCATGATCATTTTTTAGAACATTTGCATCACTCCAGAAAAAGAAAGAAAAAGAAAAAACTCATACATACAATACCCCTTACCCCTCCCTCTCATTGACCACTAGTATTTCCATTTACCCCACTTATTCTAACATTTGTTCCCTCTATTATTTATTTATTTTGTATCCACATTTTTTACTCATCTGTCCATACCCTAGATAAAGGGAGCACCAGACACAATGTTTTCATAATCACACAGTCATATTGTGAAACCTATATCATTATACAATCATCTTCAAGAAACAAGGCTACTGGAACATAGCTCTACAGTTTCAGGTACTTCCTTTTAGCCATTCAAATACACCATAAATGAAAAAGGAACATCTATATAATGCCAAAGAATAACCTCCATGATAACCTTTTGACTTTGTTTGAAATCTCGCAGTCACTGATGCTTTATTTTTTTTCTCATTTTTCTCTTCCCCCTTTTGGTCAAAAAAATTTTCTCAATCATTTGATGTTGGGTCCCAGCTTATCCCAGGATTTCTGTACCACATTGCCAGGAAGATTTATACCCCTGGCAGTCACATCCCATGTAGGAGGGTTAAGGAGAGAGGCCACATCTAAGAATCAAAAGAGGTACCCTGGAGGTGACTCTTTGGCCTAATTTTCAGTAGGCTTAGCCTATCCTTTGCAGGAATAAGTTTCATAGGGGTGAACCCCAAGATCAAGTGCTCAGCCAATTGATTTGGTTGTCCCCACTGCTTGCGAGAGTATCAGAAATTCTCCAAATGGGGAAGTTGAGTCTTTCCCCCTTTCTCCCAATTCCACTAGGGGGACTTTGCAAATACTTCTTTATTCACTATCCAAATCACTTTGGGATTTATCGGGGCATCACACTAACCTGGACAAACCAACAAAATTTCACGCCCTATTCAAGATTCCCTGTGCTTATGGTGTTCACCTAAACTGACCATACAAGTTAAATTAGGAAATGCACTACCTAAAATGTAAATTTTGCAAATAAACATCTCTCCCTTTGCTCTCACACCGAAATTGAAGTTTTAAGATATGGATGATATCATCCTTTACCCAGTCTTCTGATATACCTTAGTCCTATCCAGATCATCTTCATTCCTATCTCTACGAGATGTCTGATAGATCACCTTTTCAACTCTTTAAACAGTTCCTGTATAAGGTACTGCTGACTATCATAGCTCAGAACCCTTACTCTGAGTCTCAGGTGTCACATACCTGAAGTTTCTGGGAAAACATCCTGTTTATACAAACAGATCAGTGTCTCAGAATTTAGAATTAACAGTTAAACCTCCTTAATATATTTGATTGCTGTAAGATCTTACAGTCTAGTACCCTTTACAACAAGCCCCAACCTGATAACCTATGTTCTCAACTTCAGTTCACTGAATTTTTATGTATTTTAGTCTATATGATTGAGGCATGATAATGTTTGTATTTTTGCTCCTGACATTTCATTCAACATCCAGCTCTTAAGGTTCATCCATCTAGTTGCAAGCCTCACAGCTTCATTCCTTCTTGCAGTGGCTCAGTAGTCCATTGTATGTTTACACCATAGTTCTGTCTTCCATTCCTTAGTCTTTGTACCCTTAGGCCACCTCCATTCATTGTGAAGCATGAACACTGCTGCCAGAAACACACGTGTGCAGATGTCCCCACACTCAGTACCTCCAGGTATATACAAAGCAACAGGGTTTCAGTATCATATAGCAAATCCACCCCTAGCCTCCTGTGAAACACCACACTGTTCTCCAAGGGGTGCACCTCTCATTTCCATGCTGACAGTGAATAGGTACATTTCTTTCTTCACATTTTTTCTAGCACTTGTTTCTCTCTGACCATTTGTAAATAGTTTTATTCACATATCAGATAATCCAGCCTAAGTGTATAGACATTTCCTTTTCTTCCACACAGAATCCATGCCCCTTTCCCAACCCCCCACCTGTTGACATTTAGTTTTGGCATGATACCTTTATTACAATGTTGAAATAGGAAAAACTCTGATCCACACCCAAGAAAGTACCTGAGCCTCTGAGAAGTGGAAAAAACTTTATTGCCAGCAGGCCAAGAGGACTTCCATCCGAAGTCTGAGCTCCAAATAATCTTTTTTATTTTTTTAACATAGGCAGGCACCGGGAATCGAACCCGGGTCCTCGGGCATGGCAGGCAAGCATTCTTACCTGCTGAGCCACCGTAGCCCACCCTCTAAGTAACCTTTGTTTCTAGATTACATAGGCTAGTGAGCAAGGCAGGAGTTGCTATGGGAACAGATAGTAAACACTGGGAAAGTACAGAACCAGAACTCGCAAGGTGAGCATTACTATCTGGCCCTTAGCTGAACTCTTTTGTCCGAGATAAGACAGCTCCTGGACATGACAAGAAACGGACCTGGCAGCAGGTATCCCTGTTTGCACACTGATAACTTCGGACATGTTTGAGTAAGCCTGGATGTGATTTATAGCATGGCAGACATCCTGTCTTCCTTCCTTCAAGAAAGCTTGCAATTATATACCTTTATGAATGGATAAATTTATAGAGTGATGCACACAAATACACAGAGTAATACACATAAATGCAAAAAGTGATACACATAAATTCATAAAGTTAACAATAATACTGAGGTGATACACATAAATTCATAAAGTTATACAATAATACTGAGGTTAAACTTGTAAACTACCTCAATGTTACTATTACTTAGTACTTATTGTACTTTATCCCATATGCCATCTATTTTCAACACCTGCAATACTGACATTCCTTTGTTCTTCTTTCTGAAAGAACGTTTTTTTATTTCTACACTTTAACACCATCATAGTACACTCTAGGCAATCCTAAATTATACCATCTCAGTCTTTATCCTCTTACCTTCTGATTTCATACATGCCCCAAGTCTTTCTCCCTCAACCATACTCATATTCAGCTTCATTCAATGTACTAACATTATTGAGCTACAATCAAGTAGCATTGTTCTATCCATATCTAAATTCAGTCTTTTTGCACAATCTATACTCTTTCAACACCAACTGCCCAATCTCTACCCTATTTCTATCTCTTGATAACCTGGGTTGTTAACTTAAATTCTCCAACTTCACTGATTAATGTTAATTCATATCAGTGAAACCATGCAGTATTTGTCCTTTTGTTTCTAGCTAATTTCACTCAGCATAATGCCCTCAAGCTCCATCCATGTTGTTGTATGCTTCATGACTTTATTCTATCTTCAGCTGTGTAATATTCCAGCTTGTTTGGCACTCATCTGTTAATGAACATTTGGGCTGTTTCCATCTCTTGGCAATTGTAAATAATGCTGCTATAAACATTGCTATGCAAATGTCCTTGCTCTCATGTCCTCTGAATAAATACCTAGCAATGGGATTGCTGGAACATATGGCAATTCTATACTTAACTTCCTGAGGAACTACAAAACTGCCTTCCATAGCAGTTGTACCATTTTACATTCCCACTAACAGTGGATAAGTGTGCCTTTTTCTCTACATCCTCTCCAGCATTGTCATTTTCTTTTATAATCACCACTCTCCTGGGGATGAGATGATATCTCATTGTGGTTTTGATTTACATTTCCCTAATAGCCAGTGAAGTTGAGCATCTTTTCACGGCCTTTTAGCCGTTTGTATTTCCTCTTCTGAGAAGTGTCTGTTAATGTCTTTTGCACATTTTTTTTTTTTTAAATTGGGTTATCTGTCTTTTTGTTGTGAAGTTGAAGAATCTCTTTATATATTCTGGGTACTAAACCCTTATCTCATGTGTGGTTTCCAAATATTGTCTCCTGCTGCAGAAGCTGCATTTTTACTTTCTTGACAAAGTTCTTTGATGCACAAAACTGTCAAATTTTGAGGAGCTCCCCTTTATCTATTTCTTTCTCAATATTCATGCTTTCGGAATAAGATCTAGGAAACTGCCTACTACTACAAGTTTTATAAGATATTTCCCTACATTTTCTTCTAAAAGTTCTATGGTCTTAGCCCTAACATTTGGGTCTTTGATACATTTTGAGTTAACTTCTGTATAGGGTGTGAGATTTGGATCCTCTTTCATTCTTTTGCACATGGATGTCCAGGATATACTCTCATTATCTCTTTTATTTCTGTGGGGTCAATGGTTATGTCACCTCTTCCATTTCTGATTTTATTTGCATCCTCTCTCTTTTTCTTTTTATCAACCTAGCTAAGGTCCATCAACGTTATTGATTTTCTCAAATAACCAACTTCTGGTTTTGTTGATTTTCTTGATTGCTTTCATGTTCTTAATTTCATTTATTTCCACTCTAATGGTCATTATTTCTGTTTGCTTTGGGGTTAGTTTGCTCTTTTTTCATTGGTTCTTCCAAGTGAACAGTTAATTTGTTGACTTTTGCTCTTTCTTCTTTTTTAATAGAAGCATCTAAGGTAATAAATTTCCCTCTTAGCACTGCCTTTACTGTATCCCATAAATTTTGATATGCTGTGTTTTCATTTTCATTTTCCTCGAGATATTTATTGATTCATTTTGTAATTTCTCCCTTGACCCACAAGTTGTTCAAGAGTGTGTTGTTTAGCCCCAATATATTTGTGAATTTTCTGGCCCTCTGCATGTTATTGATTTCCAACTTCATTCCTTTATGATCTGAGAAACTATTTTGTATGATTTCAATCTTTTTAAGCTTTTTCAGACTTGCTTTGTGACCCAGCATATGGTCTATCCTTGAGAATGATCCATGAGCACTTCAGAAAAAGGTATATCCTGCTGTTGTGTGTGTCATGTTCTGTCTGTTAAGTCTAGTTCATTTATTGTATTATTCAAAGACTCTGTTTCTTTATTGATCTTCTATCTAGATATTCTATCCATAGATGAGAGCAGGGAATTGAAGTCTCCAATTATTATGGTAGAGGTGTCTATTTCTCCCTTCAGTATTTTCAGTGTTTGCCTCATGTATTTTGGAGCACTCTGGCTCACGGCATAAGTCTTTATGATTGTTATATCTTCTTGTTGAATTGTTCCTTTTAAAATACATAGTTTCCATCTTTGTTTCTTTTAAGTGTTTTCCATTTGAAGTCTAATTTGTCAGATATTAGTGTAGCTACTTTTTCTCTTTTCTGATTGTTGTTTGCTTGAAATATCTTTTCCCAGTCTTTCACTTTCAGCCTTTTTTTGTCCTTGCATCTAAAATGAGTCTCCTGTAGATAGCATATAGATGGGTCCTGTTTTTAAATTCATTCTGCCAGTCTGTGTCTTTTGATTGGGGAGTTTAATCCAAACCATTTAGTGTTGTTACTGTAAAGGCAGTACATTCTTCTGTCATTTTGCCCTTTGGGTTTTACACATCATACCTAGGTGGTTTTGTTTTTGTTTTTGTTTTTTTCCTCTTTTTACCTTTACTGATAGTCTTAATTTCTACACTATCCTCCACTCTCTCTCTCTCCTGCCTTTTCCTATCTGCCTACAAGACTGGTTTGAATGTTTTTCAGCCCCTTGTTTAGTGAGTTCCGTTTTGCTCATTCTGTGCCATCTTGTGTGAAAGGTAAACTTAATTTTATTCTTACACCCTTGGCAGAAATCTCTGGGTCACAGCTTCTAATCTGAAAAATAGAACACTTCTCTGGGAATGACATCCTGCTTTATACACAGAGTGTTTGTTGGGATGTGGTAGCCTCTTGTCTTCTTGGTTTCTCTCTCCTGATTTGGAGCCTCCACATTACAAATAAGTGATGGGGAGGATTGGGATCCCTGTATTCTTGGCTGTGTCACAGCTGAGGTAGAGCTTCCACCCTTACAAGTGGGGACTGAGTAGAACAAGGGAACTCCCAACCATTAGGTTGTACTTGCCTGGAATTTTCTTCTGCAACAGGTACCTGGGGAATGAGAAATTTTGATGCTCTATACTTCCTCGGGAGATATTGTAACTGGGAGGAGAGAGACCCCTGTGTTGTTGGCCACACCCTTCCTGGGTCAGAGTTTCCATCATCCTGAGCTGGGAAGGGGAAAGGAGGAATCAGGTCATGGTTCAAATACCACAGATTCTCACAGTTCTAACCAAGTTTTAGTACACTATCTTGAATAAATGTGTTTTTTTTTTTTAATTTGCTGTATGCCCATAGGATACTTTCCAGAGACGCTATTATGCTTGTTTTCCTGGGTAGCAAGTCCATAGAGCTCCCAACTGCCATTCCAGATGCTATTTGCTTATCCACTGTTGTGTTGAGGGTCATCTTGGGCAGTTTCCATCTTTCAGATATAATGTTCCTGGCTGTTAAGAACAATCCTCGTATATGTCTCCAAATAGGCGTGTGAAAGTCTCTCATAGGTATATTCCTAGAAGTGGAATTCTGGATGCTGGTTTGTGAGAATTTTTAAAATTTAATTTATTTTCTATTATCAAACCCAAACAACATGCAAACATGAACATCCTTAACATACAAACACTCCATGTATGGTGTACAATCAATGGCTCACAATATCAACACGTAGTAGTATATTCATCACCATGATCATTTTATAGAACATTTGCATCACTCCAGAAAAAGAAAAAAGTAAAAACCCACACATACCATGACCCACACACCTCCCTCTTATTGAGATTTTAGATTTCCATCTACTCTATAGATTTTAACATTTGTTCCCCCTATTTTTTTCTGTACCCCTTATGACTCCCTTTCATTGTTCACTAGTACTTCAATCTATTCAATTTATTTTAACATTGTTCCCCCTATTATTTGTGTATTTTTAATCCATATTTTTTACTCATCTATCAATATCATAGATTAAAAGGAGCATCAGGCACAAGGTTTTCACTATCACATAGTCACACTGCAAAAGCTATATCATTATGCAATCATCTTTAAGAAACATGGCTACTGGAACACAGCTCTACAATTTCAGGGACTTCCATCTAAGCTTTCTAATGCACCTTAAACTAAAAAGGGGACATCTATAAAATGCATAAGAATAACCTCAGGATAACCTCTCAACTCTGTTTGAAATCTCTCAGTCACTGACACATCATTTAGTCGCATTTTTCTCTTCCCCCTTTCAGTCAAGAGGGTTTTCTCAATCTCTTGGTGCTGAGTCCCAGCTCATTCTATGATTTCTGTCCCATGTTGCCAGGGAGGTTTACACCCGTGGTAGTTATGTCCCATGTAGAGAGGGGGAGGGCGGTGAGTTTGCTTGCCATGTTGGTGGAGAGAGAGAGATAGGCCACATCTGAGCAACAAAAGAGGTTCTCTGGGGGTGACTCTTAGGCCTAATTTTAAGTAGGCTTAGTCTACCTTTTCAGGGATAGGATTCTTGTGAACAAACCCCAAGATTGAGGGCTCAGCCTATTGATTTGGTTGTCCCCATTGCTTGCAAGAATATCAGGAATTCTCCAAATGGGGAAGTTGAATTTTCCCCCTTTCTCACCATTCCCCCAAGGGGACTTTGCAAATACTTTTTTATTCACTGTTCAAATCACTCTGGGATTTATCAGGGCATCACTCTGGACAAATCTATGAAATCTCATACCCTATTCAAGGTTCCATGTACTTATGGTGTTCAATTAACCTGTCCATATAAGTTATATTAGGATATGCATTAGTTAAAATATAAATTTTGTACCAAATAAACATTTTTTCTTTAGTCTCATATAACTAAAGTTTAAAATATGAATTACCATCTATTTTCAACACCCTGCAATATTGACATCTCTCTGTTCTTCCTCATGCAAAAATATTTTTTAATTTGTGCATTTAATCACTAGCATTGTACATTCTAGGCCTTCCTAGATTATACCATCTCAGTCTTTATCATCTATCTTTCCTTCTGGCTTCATTTGTGCCCCCAGCCCACCTCCCTCTATCATTCTCACATTCAGCTTCATTCAGTGTACTAACATCCTATTACAGTTAGATAGTATTGTGCTATCTATTTATGAATTCTCACAATCAGTCCTGTTGCACAATCTGCATCCCTTCAGATCCAATTACTCAAAATCTACCCTATTTCTATCTTTTGATGGCCTTTGCTTTTAACTGAAATTCTCCAAGTTTATTCATTAATGTTAGTTCATATCAGTGAGACAATAGAGTATTTGTCCTTTTGATTCTGGCTAAATTCACTTAGCACAATGTCCTCATGGTCCATCCGTGTTGTTATATGCTTTATGATTTTATACTGTCTTACAACCGTGTAATATTCCATCGTATGTCTATACCACAGCTTGTTTAGCCACTCCTCTGTTGATGGACAATTGGGCTGTTTTCATCTCTTGGCAATTGTAAATAATACTGCTATAAACATTGCTATGCAAATGTCCATTTGTGTTCTTGCCCTCATGTATTCTGAATAGATACCTAGCAATGGTATTGCCAGATCATATGGCAATTCTATACTTTGATTCCTGAGGAATTGCCAAATTGCTTCCACAGACGTTGTACCATTTGACATTTCCACCAACAGTGGATAAGTGTGCCTCTTTCTCCACATTCTCTCCAGCACTTGTCATTTTCTGTTTTATTGATAATGGCCATTCTGGTGGGTGTGAGATAATATCTCATTGGGGTTTTGATTTGCATTTCCCTAATAGCCAGGGAAGTTGAGCATCTTTTCATATGCATTTTAGCTATTTGTATTTCCTCTACTGAGAAGTGTCTGTCCATGTCTTTTGCCCATTTTGTAATTGGGTTGTTTGATTTTTTGTTGTTGAGTTGAACAATCTCTTTATATATTTTGAATACTAGACCCTTATCTGATACATCATTTCCAAATATTGTCTCCCATTATGTAGGCTGCCTTTTTACTTTCTTGACAAAGTTATTTGATGCACAAAAATGTTTAATTTTGAGGAGTTCCCATTTATCTATTTCTTTTTTCAATGCTTGTGCTTTCAGAGTAAGATCTAGGAAACCACCTCCTATTATAAGATTTATAAGCTATTTCCCTACATTTTCTTCCAAAAGTTTTATGGGCTTTGATCTAATGTTTGGGTCTTTGATCCATTTTGAGTTAATTTTTGCATAAGGTGTGAGATATGGATCCTCTTTCATTCTTTTGCGTGTAGATATCCAGTTCTCTAGGCACCATTTATTGAAGAGACTGTTCTGTCCCAGGTGAGTTGGCTTGACTGCCTTATCAAAGATCAATTGCCCATAGATGAGAGGATCTATATCTGAACACTCTATTCGATTCCATTGGTCAGTATATTTATCTTTATGCCAGTACCGTGCTGTTTTGACCACTGTAGTTTTGTAATACACCTTAAAGTCAGGTAGTGTGAGACCTCTGACTTCATTTTTCTTTCTCAGGATATTTTTAGCTATTCAGGGCACCCTGCCCTTCCAGATAAATTTGGCTATTGGTTTTTCTATTTCCTAAAAGGGAGTTTTGGGGATATTGATTGGTATTGCATTGAATGTATAAGTAGGTTGATTGGTATTGCATTGAATCAAGTAGATAGAATTGACATCTTTTTTTAATATATATATTTAGTCCTCCAATCCATGAACATGGCATGTCCTTCCATCTATTTAAGTCTTCTGTGATTTCTTTTAGCAGTTTCTTGTAGTTTTCTTGTATAGGTCTTTTGTATCCTTAGTTAAGTTTATTCCAAAATATTTTATTCTTTTGGCTGCAATTGTAAATGGTATATTTTTTTTCTTGATTTCCTCCAGATTGTTCATTACTAGTGTATAGAAACACCACAGATTTTTGAGTGTTGATCTTGTAACCTGCCACTTTGCTGTACTCATTTATTAGCTCTAGTAGTTTTGCTGTGGATTTTTCAGGGTTTTCAACATATAGTATTACACCATTTGTATACAGTGAGAGTTTTACTTCTTCTCTTCCAATTTTGATGTCTTGCATTTCTTTTTCTTGTCTAACTGCTCTAGCTAGAACTTCCAACACAATGTTGATAAACAATGATGATAGTGGACATCCTTGTCTTGTTCCTGATCTTAGGGAGAAAGTTTTCAGTGTTTCCCCATTGAGGATGATGTTAGCTGTGAGTTTTTCATATAATCCCTTTATCGTATTGAGGCGTTTGCTTTCTATTCCTATCCTTTGAAGTGTTTTCAACAAGAAAGGACGTTGAATTTTGTCAAATGCTTTTTTCTGCATCAATCGAGATATTTGATTTGTTGATATAATATATTACATTAATCGATTTTCTTAGTTGAACCATCCTTGCATACCTGGGATGAATCTTACGTGGTCATGGTGTATAATTCTTTTAATGTGGTGCTGGATTCAATTTCCAAGAATTTCTTGAGGATTTTTACATCTATATTCATTAGAGAGATTGGTTTAATGAAACTTTTTTTCTTGTAAATTTTTTATTCTTGTAATATCTTTGTCTGGCTTTAGTATGAGGGTGATGTTGGTTTCATAGAATGAGTTAGGTAGCCTTCTGTGCTCTTCAATTTTTTTGAAGGGTATGAGCAGGATTGGTACTAATTCATTCTTGAATGTTTGGTAGAATTCACATGTGAAGCCACCTAGTCCTGGACATTTCTTTCTTGGGAGCTTATTAATGATTGATTCAATTTCTTTACTTGTGATTGGTTTGTTGAGGTTGTCTATTTCTTGAGTCAGTGTTGGTTGTTCATGTCTTCCTAGGAAGTTGTGCATTTCATCTACATTGTCTAGTTTATTAGGATAAAATTTGTCACTGTATCCCCTCATTACTTCCTTTATTTCTGCAGAGTCACTGGTTATGACTTCTCTTCCCTTTCTGATTTTATTTATTTGCATCCTCTCTCTTCTTCTTTTTGTTAACCTTGCAAAGGGTCCACCAATCTTATTGATTTTCTCATAGAACCAACTTCTAGTTTTGTTGATTTTCTCGGTTGTTTTCATGTTTTCAATTTTATTTATTTATGCTCTAATCTTCATTATTTCTTTCCTTTTGCTTGCTTTGGGGTTAGTTTGCTGTTCTTTCTCGAGCTCTTCCAAGTGAGCCATTTATTCCTTGATTTTTACTCTTTCTTCTTTTTTGATATTGATATTTAGGGTAATACATTTCCCTCTTAGCACTGCCTTTTCTGTATCCCATAAGTTTTGATATATTGTGCTTTCTTTTTCATTTGCCTCGAGATATTTACTGTTTCTCTTGTAATTTCTTCCTTGACCCACTGGTTGTTTAAGAGTGTGTTGTTGAGCCTCCATATATTAGTGAATTTTCTGGCCCTCTGCCTATTATTGATTTCTAACTTCATTCCTTTATGATCTGAGTAAGTGTTTTGTATGAATTCAATCTTTTTAAGCTTTTGATACTTGCTCTGTGACCTAGCATATGGTCTATCCTTGAGAATGATCCATGAGCACTTGAGAAAAAGGTGTATCCTGCTGTTGTGGAGTGTAATTTCTATAAATGTCTGTTAAGTCTAGTTCAGTTATTGTATATTCAAATTCTCTGTTTCTTTATTGAACCTCTGCCTAGATGTTCTGTTCATTGATGAGAGTGGGGAATTGAAATCTCCAACTTTTATGGTAGACGTGTTTATTTCTCTTTTCAGTATTTGTCTCATGTATTTGGAGCACTCAGGCTCAGTGCATAAATATTTATGATTGTTTTGTTTTTGTTTTTAATTGTTCCTTTTATTAATATGCATGTTCTTTGTCTCTTTATACTGTTTTACATTTGAAGTCTAATTTGTTGGATATTAGTATAGCTACTCCTGCTCTTTTCTGGTTGTTGTTTGCATGGGATATCTTTTCCTAACCTTTCACTTTCAACCTATGTTTATCCTTGGGTCTAAAATGCATCTCCTGTAGACAACATATAGATGGGTCCTGTATTTAATCCATTCTGCCAGTCTATGTCTTTTGATTGGGGGTTTTAATCCATTAAAATTTAGTATTATTATTGTAAGGGCAGTACTTTCTTCTACCCTTTTGCCTTTTGGATTTTATATGTCACATCTAATTTTTCCTCTTTTTACCTTTACTGATAGTCTACATTTCTACACTTCTCCAAACCTCTCCCTGCTGTCTTTTTCTATCTGCATGTCGTGCTCCCTTTAGTATTTCTTCCAGAGCTGGTCTCTTGGTCACAAATTCTCTGTGATTTTTTTGTCTGAAAATATTTCAATTTTCCCCTTGTTTTTGAAGTGCAATATCGCTGGATATAGAATTCTTGGCAGTTTTTCTCTTTTAGTATCTTAAATATATCATATCACTGCCTTCTCACTCCATGTTTCCTGCTGAGGAATCCACACAAAGTTTTATTGTGCTTCCCTTGTATGCACTCGATTGCTTTTCTTTTGCTGCATTCAAAATTCTCTCTTTCTCTTTGACATCTGCCATTCTGATTAGTAAGTGTCTTGGAGTATGTCTATTTGGATCTATTCTTTTTGGGGTGTGCTGCACTTCTTGGATCTGTAATTTTAAGTCTTTCATAAGAGTTGGGAAATTTTCAGTGATAGTTTCCTGCATTAGTTTTTCTCTTCCTTTTCCTTTCTCTTCTCCTTCTGGGACACCCAAAACGTGTATATTCATGAGCTTCAGATCGTCATTCAATTCCCTGAGTCCCTGCTCATATTTTTCCATTTTTTCACTATATTTTCTTTTTTTTTTTTTTTTTGTCGGATTTCAGATGTTCCATCCTCCAGTTCACTAATCCTATCTTCTGCCTCTTGAAATATAAGATTGTAGGTTTCCATTTTTTCTTCATCTCTTCTACTGTGCCCTTCATTCCCATAAGTTCTGTGATCAGTTTCTTCAGACTTTCAATTTCTTCTTTTTGTTCATTCCTTGCCTTCTTTATATCCTCCCTCAATTCATTGATTTGATTTTTGTTGCAATTTTCCATGTCTGCTTGAACATCCTGAATTAATTGTTTCAACTCCTGTATCTCATTTGAATGTTTGTTTGTTCCTTTGACTGGGCCAAATCTTCAATTTTCCTAGTATGATTCATTATTTTTTGCTGAGTAATAGACATTTAATTTCCTGAATTAGTTTATTCTGGAGATTGTTTTCACTTTTTTACCTAGGATTTTCTTGCTGGGTGACTTTGTTGTGTATCTGTTCTTTGACATTCAATTCAGCTTATTCTAGACCTCTGGCCTAGGTTCTGTTTAACAGATCAGAACTTTTCAGTTCTTGTTTTCTTGTTTCTTCCCCTACCTGTATGGTGCCTTTTATTTTTCCTTAGGAGGGTCTACTTAGGTATTATAGGCCCCAGTCAGATTTTTCCAGACCAAACTGGCCTCCTCTCAGGTGGAAAGAGTCACTTGCATCAGTTTTTCCCGAGGGTGAGACCCAGCAGGTTGAAAGACTTTCCTATGAAGCCTCTTGACTCTGCTTTTCCCATTCTGCCCAGTATGTGGCACTTGTCTGCCTGTGGGTACCTCCAGCATACTTCAGCACACTCTCCCTGATGGGGGTATGGTTGAGACAGAGGAGACGTTGTAGGCTGGCTTTAATTGCTTCAGTTTCCCAGATTCTGAGGTCTGAATTCCTTGGGGGAGGGATTCCATCTGAGCTGGGCCCCATTCCTCTCCTGAGGAAGGCACAACCTCCAGGGAATTACCTCCTTTCACCTGAGCAGCCTCTTTGCTCTCAAACAAGCTTAATTCTGCCCTTGCCAGGGGCAGCTGGAGCCTGAGAAGTCTTTCAGTTGTATGCAAAGAGAAGTCAAGTCATAGAAACAGCCAAGAAAAAAATAAAAAAGGAAAAAAATCCTTTTCAGAGCAGGACCTGTTTCTCAAGTTTGCCAATCAAGAGCTTAAGTTGGTACATTGCTCTATGTATTTCCAGGTCCTATGTGCCCCCTCTTTTCCCTCAGGGCTGAGAACTTTTCAAGAATTTTGTGCTGTCTGATCTGAAAAAATCTGTTTTTTTCCTTCTTTTTCTGTCAGCCCTGCCCTTTCTGCACTGGGGTAAAAACTAGCAACCTCAGCTTTTACTCGAGATTCAGCTGAGCTGGGGGCCTATTTTTAGGAGTCAGAATTTGTTAATTAATCCCGCAGTTGGAGCTTGATAGAGCTCAGCCCCTTGCTGTTGGTAAAGTCTCTTTCTTTTCCCCTCCAGGGACCAGCCTATGGGGGAGGAGTGCCAGCCTCCGCATCTTGGGGGACTCATGGTTCTGCGTAAGATTTCAGCTGATGCAGTTTGTCTAGACAGGTGTACACTGTGTGTCTGGTCACTGATATGGCCCCAGCAGTTGTTCTGTACTGTTCCTGGCTATTTACCAGGTGCTCTGGAGGATGAACTAAATTCCACACCTCACTAAGCCGCCATCTTTGACCAGTTCCTGTATAATATTTAACTGTGTCAAATAATAGAAAACTTTCTTTTTAACTTGGTTATTATGATTTACACTCTGACAAGAAAAATAGGAGATTCCATGGATACACAGCCTCTCTTTTTTTGTTTAAGTTTTTGTCAGTGAGTAGGTATAAAATGACATGTTGTTTTTATTTTATCTCATCACTAGGATTAGTAATTTAATTCCTTAGTATTACTATTTTTAATGTTTTTTTAAATTGTAAAATATAACATGTATGCAAAGGAAAGAAAAAATAATAATTTTCAAAGCACACTTCAATAAGTAGTTACAGAACAGATCCCAGGGTTTGTCATGGGCTACCATTCCACCATCTCAGAATTTTCCTTCTTGCCGCTCCAATACACTGGAAGCTAGCAGGAATATTATTATAGATATTCAGCAGTCATACTCATTTGTTAAATCCTATTTAAATAGTTAAATAGGATTAGAGGTCTCTCATACCTCTTTATTCTCCTGCAACCCCTCACCCAATCTATAGGGATCTTTAAGCAATACTAGTTCTGAATTTTTTTATGTTGAGAAGGGGGTGTCCACACTAAAGGATAGGGGTATTACATCTGTTGGTAATCTTGAAGAAACTGGCTCCTCTGGGTTTCAAGATTTAACTGACCTATGTTGAATCCTGAATATAACTCCTATGGGAGTTATAGGTTCCAGGAAAACAAACAGTGCATGAAATTTATACAGTTTCAGTTCAAGCCCTAGGTGCTTTTTTTTTTGTATGTTATATATATTTTTAACTTTTTAATTGTAAAATATAACATATATACAAAGTAAATATAGAAAAAAGCAATAATTTTCAAAGCACATGTTTTAGTTTGTAAACTGCTGGAATGCAATATACCACAAATGGAATGGCATCTAAAAAAGGAAATTATTAAGTTGCTAGTTTACAGTTCTAAGGCCATGAAAATGTCCAAATTAAGGCATCCATAGAAAGATACCTTAACTCCAAAGAAAGGGCTGATGAAGTTCAGGGTTTCTCTTGCCACATGGCAACATCTGCCAGCTTTCTCTCCAGGCTTTTTCAGTGGCTTCCCCTGGGGTATTTTCCTTCTGTATCTCCAAAGGTCTTTGGCTGTGTGGGCTCTGTTTGCTCTCAGGCTTTCTCCAAAAATAGTTCCCTCTTAAAGGGCTCCAGTAAGCAACCCCACCTTGAATGGGTGGAGAAACATCTCATGAAAACCATCTAATCAAAAGTTACCACCCACAATTGAGTGAATCACATCTTCATGGAAAAAAACAAAAAGATCCCACCCATTGATATTGAATAAGGAAGAAAGAACTTGGCTTTTCTGGGGTACACAGCAGATTCAAACAAGCACAGCACACTTCACCAAGTAGCTACAGAACAGATCTCAGAGTTTGTCATGGGCTACCATTCCAACCTCTCAAATTTTTCCTTCTAACTGCTCCAAAAATTGGAGGCTAGAAGGAATATTAATATAGTGATTCAACAGCCATACTCATTTGTTAAAACCTACTTTCTCTGTCACACTTCCTCCTTATCCTTTGATTCTTCTTTCAGTCTGTGGGGATCCTTGGAAAATGTTCCATCTGACCTTTTCATGTTGAGAAATGGGGTGTCAACAATAAAGGATATGGGGTATGTAAGTAATTGGTAGTCTTGCAGAGGCTGGTCCTTCTGCATTTCAGGACTTACCTGACCTAGGAACCATCCAGGAATTATAGGTTCCAGGAAAGCAAACTTAAAGCATAAAACCTTTATAGAGCCTCAGTTCAAGCTCTAGGTGTTCTTTAAGAATTAAGAGAAGTAATGTTGATTGGGATTTAGCAAACCATGGCAGTTAGCACTATATAACTATAGCTTGCATATGAGTAGCCTCTAGAATAGTCTCTTGACTCTATTTAATCTCTCTTGGCCACTGGTGTCTTATTTTATTCCACTTCTTAACCCCCCTTCTGGTCTGGAAGCCATTGTGAATCCCACAGTGCCAGGGCCAGACTCATCCCCAGAAGCCACACCTCATGTTGTCAGGGAGATTTACACCACTGAATGTCATGTCCCACATCAGGGGAGAGTAATGATTTTCCTTGTAGATGGGCATAGAGAGAGAGAGAGAGAGAGAGAGAGAGAGAGAGAGAGAGAGAGAGAGAGAGGCATATCTGAGCAACAAAATAGGTTCCCTGGAAGCAACTCTTTGGCCTCATTATGAGTAGTCTTAACTCCTCTGCTACAGAAATAAGTTTCATAAAGGCAAGCCTCAAAATCAAGGGCTTGGTCTATTTTCTCGGGAAGCCCCAATGATTGAGATGGTACCCAGGGGTTCCCAGGTGGGAAAGTTTAATAGTTATACATAATAGGAATATATGTATATCCCCCCATGCACACATTGGGCTCTCAAGGTACTCTACCAATACTTTTTAATTATCAGCCCACCAGTCTGAGATATATCGTGATATTAAATTAAGCTATACAGAAATACAAGGCTCATTCCCATTCTGGACTCCAGAAGTTTGGGATATTTAAATGAGTTATCCAGACAGGTTATTTTGATTATCTGGGTTCAAGTTTGTAAGCTTCCAGAATGCAATATACCAGAAATGGAAAGACTTTTTAAAAAGGAATGTATTAAATTGTAAGTTTACAGTTCTAAGACTGTGAAAATGTCCAAACTAAGGCATCCATGGAAAGATACCTTGATTCCAGAAAGGCTCTCTCAGTGGGAAAGCACATAGTGACATCTGCCAGTTTTCTCTTCTCATTTCATAAGGCTTACCCAGTGGTGTTTTCCTTTTGCATGTCCAGAGGTCTGTCTGTATGAGCTCTGTGGGTTCTAAAGTTTTTTCCAAAATAGTTCCCTCTTAAAGGGCTCCAGTAAGCAACCTCACCTTCAATGGGTGGAGACACATCTCCATGGCAACCATCTAATCAAAAGTTACCACCCAGGTGCCAGGGCCTCCCCCAAATTCAACCACCCCTGACTCATGTCCCACAACCCCTGCAACCTGTGCCCTGCACCTACACACTTGCACATCCATATTTTGGCCCCCTGGACCCATCCCCCTGCACAAGGACACATCCACATTCTGCTCTCCCTGTTCTCTGACCTCTTTGACCCATACCCCATACCCTGATACCCACAACCCCAGCACTCCATGTACCCACCCACATCCTGACTATGCACCAACCCCCATGCATCCACACAGCCTTCGCATCAACCTCCCACCATGCCCTACCTCTGTTTTGCCCATGCTGCACAGTGCTCTTGTTCTTCAAGGCCTTGCTGAGCTGCGCCCCGCAACCCTTGGCCCCCAAACCACACCTCCACAACCCTGCATCCAGCACCCAATGCTCACAGGCACCAGCATAGCATTCCCAACCCATGCTTATACCTGCGCAGCAACTCATCACTGCACTGTTATGCCCCGCTCCCATCCCACATCCTACTCCACATCCATCTCACAAATACAAAGCTTTTGTCTACTGAAGGAAATCAACTTCAAGATATTTACATACCTCAAAGGCAGCATAAGATCATTAAGCATATCAGGATGCAGGAAGATATAACCCAGCCTAATGACCATATTCAAAAAAATAACAAAATAAAATAAAACAGAAAAAAAAACACCAGAGGAAACACATACTTTGGAACAAATAATCAAAGATATTCATATAACTCTACTAAATAAAATCAATAGAATGGTTAATGACATAAAGGAGAACAAGAAGACACTAGAAGAGCATAAAGAGGAATTTGAAAGAATGAATAGAGAAATAGCAGCTATCATACAGATTAAAGATGCTGTAGACCAAATTAAAAATATGCTAGAGACATACGATAGCAGATTTGAAGAAGCAGAAGAAAGAATAAGTGGACTAGAGGACAGGACAACTAATTTTGAACACACAAAAGAGCAAATGGCAAAAAAGATGGAAAATTTTGAACTGCATATCAGGGAAATGATGGAGAAAGCAAAGCACACAAATGTAAGAATCACCAGTGTGACAGAAGAAGAAGAGAAGAGTAAAGAGCTAGGAAGATTGGTTGAGGATATCATGAGGGAAAACTCCCAACCCTTATAAAAGACATAAATATGCAATTCAAAGAAGCTCCATGAACTCTGAATAGAATAAATCCAAATAGACCTACCTCAAGACTCATACTAATCAGTCTGTCAAATGTTAAAGAGAAGCAGAAAATCTTGACAGCACCAAGAGAAAAACAATCTACTACATACCAGTGAAACCACATAAAACTGAGTTTTGACTACTCAACCGGCATTACAGAGGAAAGAATACAGTGGTATGATATATTTAAGATCCTGAAAGAGAAAGTCCTCCAGCCAAGAATTCTGTACCCGGCTCAATTGTCCTTCAAAACTGAGAGAGAGATCAAAATTTTCACAGACAAACAAATGCTGAAAGAATTTGTCAACAAGAGACTGGCCCTACAAGAAATACTAACGGGAGTTCTGCTGGCTAAAAAAAAAAGAACAAACAAAAAGACAGGAGAGGGAGGTCTGAAGGAGGGCACAGAATTGATGAGTACCAGTAAGGGTAATAAGTAAAAAGAGAAAAAGGGAAAAGAATATATAGATTTGACAAATAAAATCCAAAGGATAAGATGGTGGAATCAAGAAATGCCCTTTCAGTAATAAATTTGAATGTTAACAGACTAAATTTACCCACTAAAAGACACAAATTGGTAAAAGGTGAAAGATTTACATGATCTGAAGAGAAACCCAAGTTTCTCTTCCCTGTTCCTGCCCATGCCAAAAAAAAAAAAGTTACAGATTGGCAGAATGGATTAATAAATATAATGGAGCTATATACTGCTTACAAGAGACTCATCTTAGACACAAGGATGCAAATTGATTGAAGTAAAAGGATGGAAAAAGATTTTCCATGCAAGTTGTAACAAAAGAAAGCAGGAGTTGCTATACTATTATCAGACAAAATAGACTTTAAATGTAAGGACATCATACAGTGGTAGAATGTGCACCTTCAATGTGTTTGATTCCCAGACCATGCACTCCCCCAAAATAAATAAATAAATAAAAATTCGAAGACATCATAAGAGACAAAGAATGACAGTACTTTTTAAACAAAAATTATTTAATTTTTTTAAGTAGGTAATACTTTCACATGACTTAAAAAGAAAAACTTATGAAAAGCATTCAGTACCATCTCACTGGTTCCAGTTCCCCCCAAACGCCCTCACTGATATTAGTGGGGTTTTTTTGCATGTTGTGTCAGTAATTTTTATGTATATGCAAGCAAATTCAAAGACATATTCTTCCCCTTCCTTTTTTTTTTTGTTATCAGAGAGGTTGTGGGTTTACATAACAATTATGCATAAAATACAGGATTCCCATATACCACACTATTATTAACACCTTGCATTGGTGTGGTACATTTGTTACAGTTGAGGAAAGTACATTTTTATTATTGTACTATTAATTCTAGTCCATGGTTTAACTTAGAGTTTGTGTAGCACAATTCCATGTTGGTTTTTTAAAAAAATTTTAGCCTATTACCATATATACATATATATATATAACAATAGTTACCTTTTTACCTAAATACAGATATATATTTCAGTGCTGTTAATTATGGTCACAAATTGGTGCTACCATCACTTCAATCCATTACCAAAACATTTCCACCATTCCAAATAGAGCTCAGTACATCTTAAGCCTCAACTTCCCATTCCCTATTCCCAAGGGACAAAATTCACTAAGAAGAAATAACAATCACAAATATTTGTGCTCCCAATCAAGGAGCTCCAAAGTCTGTGAGATAAACATTGGCAAAAGTGAAGGGAGCAATAGATGTTTCAACAATAATAGTAGGAAACTTCAATGCACCACTCTCCCTATAAGTAGGAAAATCAGACAGAGGATCAGCAAGGAAACAGAAAACTTAACACAATAAATGAATTAGACTTAACAGACATATAAGTCATTTACACCCCAAAACACCAGGATATACATTATTCTCAGTGCTTATGGAACATTGTCCAGAATAGATGATATGCTGGGACACAAACCAGGTCTTTATATATTTAAAAACATTGAACTAATTCAAAGCGTTTTCTCTGATCACAGTGGAATGAAGCTGGAAATCAATAATACCAAAGAATGAGAACTTTCACAAATATATGAAGATTAAATAACACACTCATAAACAACCAATGGGTCAAATAAGAAATTGCTAGAGAAATTGGTAGCTATCTGGGGATTATTGAAAATGAGAATACAACATATCAGAACTTATAGGATGTGGCAAAGGTTGTGCTGAGAGGGGAATGTATTGCGCAAAATGTCTATATTAAAAAAGAAATAAGAATAAAATTTGAGGACTTAACTCCTCCCTGGAGGAACTTGATAAAGAACAGCAAAATAACCCCAAAGCAAATAAAAGAAGAGAAATAACAAAGAGTGAGGCAGAGTTAAATGAATTGGAGAACAAAAGAACAGTAGAAAGAGTCAATAAAATGAAGTTAGTTCTTTGAGAAAATCAATAAAATCCATGGACCACTAGCAAGGTTGACAAAGAAAAAAGAGAGGATGCAAATAAAGAAAATCAGAAATGAGAGGGTGTTTGTTACCACAGACCCTGAAGAAATAAATGAAATCATAAGAGGATACTATGAATAATTATAAGCCAACAAAGTAGACAACTTAGATGAAATGGACAAATTCCTGGAAACACATGAACAAGCTACACTGGCTCAAGGAAAAATAAATCTCAACAAACCAATCACAAGTAAGGAGATTCATCAGTCATCAAAAAAAAAAGGGGGGGGGGAGGGCCAGATGGCTTCAAAGGGGAATTTTATCAAACATTCCAAAAAGAACTAACAATCCTGCCTTTAAAAAACTTTTTCAAAAAATTGAGGAAAATGGAACACTACCTAACTCATTTTATGAAGCTTACATCACTTTAATACCAAGACCAGGTAAAGATGCTATAAGAGAGTGGTGCAATGGTGGCTTAGTGGTAGAATTCTCATCTGCCATGCAGAAGACCCGGGTTCAATTCCTGGAGCCTGCCTATGTCAAAAAAAAAACTAAAAATAAGATGCTATAAGAAAGGAAAACTGCAGGCCAAACACCCCAATGATCACAGATGGAAAAAATTCTCAACAAAATACTGGCAAATTGATTCCAACACATTAAAAGAATTACACACCATGACCAAGTGGAATGCAAGGGTGTTTCAACACAAGAAAATCAATTAATGTAACACAGAACATTAACAAATTGAAAGGGGAAAATCACATGATCATCTTAATTGATGCTGGAAAAGCATTTGATAAAATTCAACATCCTTTTCTGATTAAAAAAAAGCACTTCAAAAGGTAGGAATCAAAGGTAACTTTCTCAGTACGATAAAGGGCATATACAATAAACCCATAACTAGCATCGTACTCAATGGAGAGAGACTGAAATCTTTCCCCCTAAGATCAGAAATGAAATAAGGATGGCCTCAGAAATGAGACAAGGTCACCACTATTATTCAATATCGGACTAGAAGTTCTAGCCAGAACAGGAAAGGCAGGAAAAAGAAATAAAAGCCATGCAAATTGAAAAAGAAGAAATGAAAAGTTCATTATTTGCAGATGACATGACACTTTACTTGAAAAATCCTGAGAAATCTACAACAAAGTTACTTGAGCTAATAAACAAATTCAGCAAGGTGACTGGATATAAAATTAATATGCAAAAATCAGTAATGCTTCTATACACAAGCAATGAACTAACTGAAGAGTAATTAAAGAAAAAAATACATTCAAAATACCAACTAAAAGAATCAAGTACTTAGGAATGAACTTAACTAGGGACATAAAGGACTACATAACATTGCTAAAAGAAATCAAAGAAGATCTAAGTAGGTGGAAAGACATTTCCTGCTCATGGATAGGAAGGTTAAATATAATCAAGATGTCAATTCTACCCAAATTGATCTACAGATTCAATGCAATCAAAATTCCAACAACCTACTTTGAAGACTTTGAAATGCTAGATATCAAATTCATCTGGAAGAGAAAGAGACCCCAAATAGCTAAAAACATCCTTAAAAACAAAACAAACAAACAAAAAACCAGGATGTCGTTCTAGAAGGCAACTGCTGCGTAATTGTGGTGCTGCATGGAAACTGAAGCTGTACCTCATGCATGGCCACTCCAGCCAGCCAGGCACTTTAGATGAGAGCTGCACCCATACCAGCACCAGCACCTCAGCTACCAGCAGCAGCCCCACCATCTGCAGTTGGCTCACCTGCTGCTGCATCCTGGCATCCATGTCTGATGGACTAGATGGCAACACTGACACTGGTGTGGCTCTGGGCTCCAGTGTTTGGCACATGCTGGGTCATACCATCACTCTGGCTTTGGTGGTGGGAGCAATACTGAGTTATCAAGGCCTGACATCAGTTACCAGGAGCCTCATAGAGTTCAGCCAGCATACCAGCAGCAGCAGCAGCAGCAGCAGTTTGACCTTGCCACTATAAGATAAACAGTTTTTGGAGTGTGCCCAGAACCAGGGTGACCTTAAGCTTTGTGGGAGTTTCAGGGAGGTGCTGAAACAGTGCAGATTTGCAAATGGATTAGCTTAATCAATAAGTTGAAAATGAAGACATGGAATATCTGAACTGATGACCAAGTTAATTAACCATAAAACTATAATTGATACTGAAAGTATAAAGTGTAAAATCACCAGTTAAACCTCTCTATCATTAATAGCTTCCTTGCTTAAGAATCACAAAGGGAGAGGGTGTTCTTAATGTATAGAAGAGTGCATTGAGATGGTGTAGAGTTTGGGACAGACAAATATTTGTGTAGCCTCCTTAAACCAGCTGCTGTGATGTTATTATCTGTGAACTAATTAGAATAAAGTGATTTTCTTCTAAAAAATAAAAGAGAAGAATAAAGTGGGAGGACTAACTCTTCCTGATTTTAAAACTTATTATAAAGCCACAGTGGTCAAAACAACAATGTACTGGTGCAAAGGTAGAAGTATAGACCACTGGAATCAAATCAAGGGTGTAGAAATAGACAACCAAATCTATGATCAACTGATATTTGACAAGGCCTCCAAATCCACTGAAGTGGGACAAAATAATCTTTTCAATAAATTGGAATGGGAGAACAGGGTATCAATAGCCAAAAGAATGAAAGAGGGCCCTTACCTTACATACTTTACAAAAATTAACCCAAAGTGGATCAAACACTTAAATATAAGAACCAGCACCATAAAGCTCTCAGAAGAAAATGTAGGGAAACATCTTCAAGACCTAGTAATAGGTAGCGACCTAAACTTTGCACCCAAAGCACAAGCAACAACAAAAAAATAGATGAATGAAAAGTTCTCGAAATCAAATGCTTTTGCCTCAGAAAAAACTTTGTCAAAAAGGTGAAGAGGCAGCCAACTCAATGGGAGAAGATATTTGAAAATCACACATTGGAAAACTCAACAACAAAAGAACAAACAACCAAATTATAAAATGGGCTAAAGATATAAATGGGCATTTTTCTGAAGAATAAAGAACAAATAGAGATGGTTAAAAATCACACGAAGTGATGCTCATTTTTATTAGCTATAAGGGAAATGATGGTGAAGACTACAATGAAATACCACCTCACACCTATAAGAATGGCTGCTATTAAACAAACAGGAAGCTACAAATGTTGGAGAAGATGTGGAGAAATAGGGACACTTATGCAGTGCTGGTGGGGATGTATAATGGTACACTTGCTATGAAAGAGAGTTTGGCAGTTTCTTAGGAAACTAAATATCAAGATGTCTATAACCTGGCAATACCACTACTCAGAATATATCCAGACAAGCTCAAGGCAGCGACACAAACAGGCATTTGCACAGCGATGTTCATAGATGCATTATTCACAATTGCCAAAAGATGGAAACAATCCAAGTGTCCATCAATAGATGAATGGATTAACAAAATGTTGTACACACATGATGGAATATTATGCAGCAGTAAGATGAAATGATGTCTTGAAGCACATGACAAGATGGATGAGCTTTGAGGACATAATGCTGAGTGAAAAAAAGCCAAGCACAAAAGGATAGATACTGTATGATTCCACTTTTATGATTATGGTAAAGAAAAATCAGAGACTTATAATACAGAATATAGGGGACCTAGAGATACACAGAAGCTAGAGATGGATGGATGGTTAGCTAATGAGGCTGAACTCAAATGTGAGGTAATAGATAAAAGTGAAGGCAGTTGACTAATAGGTCCATAAGTAATATCATATTGAAGGTGAAAATGACTGAAATGGGTTGTCTAGAACCATGTGTCACACCAATTAACATTACAAATATAAATAAGTTCTTGCTTAAACTACTTCAAAGGTTTGAATCTTGTCCAAAGAGTGTAAAAGTTTGGGATATAGGAGGTAAACTGCTATAGCATGCTAAGGGCTATGTTTAATAGAAAAACAGCAACAGTACCACAGCAATACCAGGGGTAAATAATGGGGGGAAAGAGAAGAGGTAAGGGGAGGTTTAGATTTTCTATTTGGTGAAGGTATGTTTGTTGGTTATCTTTCTCTTGGGAGCAATGAAATTATCTAAAATTGACAGTGTTGATGGACTGTTAGTTTTGGGCATTACACATGATGCCCAATGAATGGAGGTGGCTGAAAGATGCACTGACTGAGAGGTAGATTGTCAAACAATAGTGCACACATATGATCAAACATTGTGTTGCTAAAAAGGGGAAAAAAGATGTGAGGCATGCAATGTTGTGAATAAACCTAGGGGGCATTTGATAAGGCAAAATAAGCTAGAAACAAAAGACCAATTATTGTATGGCCTCATTTAGGAAATATTTATAAGAAAATAAGGGGCTAGATTGTAAGACTTTATACCAGTCACATTTAGTCAGGAGTGATAATTGTTATTTCTGAATTTTGAGAAGCTGTTTTATATATGTATTACCTGGTATTTAGAGATAAGAATGAAGCTGATCAGGTTAGGATTAAGATAATTCATAATACAGGGGTAAGGAAGACATTGTCTCTATTTTAGAACCTCATCTGCTCTTTGAGAACAAAAGAAGAAAGACTTCTTTTGTCCAGAACCTAAATTTTCTGTAGCACATATCTAACTCAACCTGTCTGGGTAGATCATTTACACAATGCAAACAAAGTGAGCTCAGAATGTGAATGAGGGCCTGTAATCCTGTATAGCTTAAGGTAATGCCTGGATACATCCCAGAGTACATTAAGCAGATAATCAAAAAGGGTTGGCCTCACCACCCTCCCCCTCTCTGCGTGGGACATGACTCCCAGGGGTGTGGACCTTCCTGGCAACGTGGGAGAGAGAGCCTGGAATGAGCTGAGACTCAGCATCAAAGGACTGAGAAAAACCCTAGAATGAGCTGAGAATCAACATCAAGGGATTGAGAGAACCTTCTCGACCAAAGGGGGAAGAGTGAAATGAGACTAAGTGTCAATGGCTGAGAGATTCCAAACAGAGTCGAGAGGTTTTCCTGGAGATTATTCTTATGCATTAAGTAGATATCACCTTGCTGTTCAAGATGTAGCGGAGAGGCTGGAGGGAACTGCCTGAAAATGTAGAGCTGTGTTCCAAGCCATGTTTCTTGATGATGATTGAACAATGATATAGCTTTCACAATGAGACTCTGTGAATGTGAAAACCTTGTGTCTGATGCTCCTTTTAGCTACTATATCAACAGAAGAGTAGAACATATGGAATAAAAATAAATAATAGGGGGAACAAATGTTAAAATAAATTCAGTTTGAAATGCTA
>PVIY010027681.1:0-33954 GCA_004026745.1 Myrmecophaga tridactyla
TTTGATTCCATTGGTCAGTATATCTATCTTTATGCCATGCTGTTTTGACCACTGTAGCTTCATAATATACCTTAAAGTCAGGTAGCATGAGACCTCCAACTTCATTTATCTATCTCAGGATACTTTTAGCTATTCAGGGCAACCTGCCCTTCCAGATAAATTTGGATATTGGTTTTTCTATTTCTGAAAAGTAAGTTTTTGGGATATTAATTGGTATTGCATAGAATCTGTAAGTCAATTTAGGCAGAATTGACATCTTAACTATATTTAGTCTTCCAATCCATGAACATGGTATGCCCTTCCATTTATTTAGGTCTTCTGTGATTTCTTTTAACAATTTCTTATAGTTTTCTCTGAATAGGTCTTTTGACTCTTTAGTTAAATTTAATCTTAAATATTTTATTCTTTTGGTTGCAATTGTAAATGGAACTTTTTTCATGATTTTTCCCTCAGATTGTTCATACTAGTGTATAGAAACACTGTAGATTTTTGAATGTTGATCTTGTAACCTGCCACTTTGCTGTACTCATTTAATAGCTCTAGTAGTTTTACTGTAGATTTTTCAGGGTTTTCTACATATAATATCATATCATCTACAAACAGTGAGAGTTTTACTTCTTCCTTTCCAATTTTGATGCCGTGTATTTCTTTTTCTTGTCTAATTTCTCTGGCTAAAACTTCCAACACAATGTTGAATAGCAATGGTGATGTGGACAACCTTGTCTTGTTCCTGATCTTAGGGGGAAAGTTTTCAGTTTTTCCCCATTGTCATGGTCAGGTTCATATGTTAACTTGGCCAAGTGGTGGTTACCTGTCTGTCTGGTTGGGCAAGTGTTGGTTTGTCTCTTGCAATGAGGACATTTCATAGAATTAAATCATCATCATGTCAGCTGTATCCATGGCTGAGTCCATTTGTAATCAGCCAAGGGGAGTGTCTTCTGCAATGAGTTATGCTTAATCTAATCACTGGAAGCCTTTTAAGGAGGATTCAGAGGAAACAGGCTCTCTTCCTACTTCATGTGATGAGCCTCTCCTGTGGAGTTCGTCCAGATCCTCCGTCAGAATCATTGGCTTCACAACCTGACCTGTGGAATTTGGATTCTGCGTTCCCATGGTCACATGAGACACTTTTATAAATTTTATATTTGCAAGTATTCCCTGTTGATTCTGTTTCTCTAGAGAATCCTAATTAATACAACTTGGTACCAGGAGTGGTTCTTAAGACAGAATCTTAAAAATGGGTTTTTATGAATGATTTTCTACTCTGACTGGACTCAAAGGCACTAAGGACTCTGATTCCCATAATCAAAATGACACTCCCAATCCATGGAGTGAGTTTGCAAAAGAGATAGTCAAAATATCACCATTTGATTCTCCTAAAGCTCTGGGGGATAAAGTTTTTCACACCTTTACAGAGTTTTGTGGAAATAAAAGGTATAGAGATGTTGGCTGGTCATTGTTAGATACACTGGATACATTAAGGAGTAAAAAGGATGTGCTTAAGGCTTCAACAAGAAGCTTAAGTGCCATCTGACAGATGTAGAAGTTTCTGAGTATCCTGAAGGAAAATCTTATTTCCTGTAGCTGTAGACTTGAGATCTCTGAAAATCAGACTCAGAATTTTATTGTTAGAGTTGCAACTTTACAACATAAACTGAAATCTCAATGTCACATGGTGTCTGCCATTAAAGTGAGGGCATTGATTGGAAAGGAGTGGGACCCTGAAAAATGGGATGGTGACATGTGGATTGATAATAATGTCAGGGGTGAGGTTGAAACCCTAGGTCATGCTGAGTCTTCTCTAGATAACCCTGTAATAGTCTGCCCTGAGGACATAGCTGCCCCACCTCCAGCCTGCCTTGAGGAGTTGATCACCCAACCTCCTCCTGAAGGGATTAGCCCTAGAGTGATTAATCCTGTCTCACCAGATGAAACTGCAAATGAATGCCCTGAAGCAAATGGTTTGGAAGATATTTCTAATTCTTTTCATGGCCCACACCCACCACCCCTCATTTCTTCCAGACCTATAACTAGACTAAAGCTCCAACAGGTCCCTAAAGCTGAGGTGCAAAGTATCACACATGAAGAGGTACATTATACTCCAAAAGAACTGTCTGAGTTTTCCAATTTATATAGATAGAAATCAGGAGAATATGTATGGCAATGGATTTTAAGGGTATGGGATAATGGTGGGAGGAATATAAGGCTGGATCAGGCTGAATTTATTGATATGGGCCCACTAAGCAGAGATTCTGCATTCAATGTTATCGCTTGAGCAGTTAGACAAGGTATTAACAGTTTGTTTGAATGGTTGGTTGAAACATGGATCAAAAGATGACTGACATTACCTGAGGTTGAAATGCCAGAACTGCCCTGGTATAATATAGATGAGGGGATCCAGAGGCTTAGAGAGATTGGAATGCTAGAGTGGATTTATCATGCAAAGCCTGTTCTTATGCCCCAGGAATGTCTGGAGGATGCACATTTTACTAGAACAGTGAGAAATAAATTTGTGAGACTAGCACCATCATCCCTGAAGAGCTCTGTAGTTGCACTCCTCTGTAGGTCAGATATTACTGTGGGAACTGCTGTCATTGAGCTGAAATCCTTAAACAAAATGGGGATGACCAGATCCCGAGTTGGCAGAAGCCAGGTGGCAGCACTTAATCGCCAAAGACAAGGTGGATGTGGCTATTATAATAGATGGCAAACTCAAAGCAGGAGTCAAAATAATCTGACTTGCAGAGATTTGTGGAGTTGGCTAGTAAATCATGGGGTACCTAGAAATATAATAGATGGGCAGTCTACTAAATTCTTGTTTGAGCTGTATAAACAAAAGAATTCTAGGTCACGTGAACAGAAGTCTAATCTGAATTACAAAAACACAGAGTCACAGCCACTTAATCAATTTCCAGACTTGAGACAGTTTACAGACCCAGAGCCCCTTGAATGAAGGGGAGGCCAGGTTCCTTTGGGGGAGGACCCTGTTACACTACCACAAATTTATATTGTTAATCTTCCTCCAAGCCTTCCCCAAGGAGATCGACAGCCTTTTACCAGGGTAACTGTGCAATGGGGAAAAGGAAATAATCAGATATTTGGGGGATTATTACACACTGGCTCAGAAGTGACACTACTTCCAGGGGACCCAAAATGTTACTCCTGTCCACCAGTCAGAGTGGGGGCTTATGGAAGGCAGGTGATCAATGGAGTTTTAGCTCAGGTCCATCTCACTGTGGGTCCAGTGGGCCCCCGGACCCATTCTGTAGTTATTTCCCCAGTTCCAGAATGTATAATTGGTATAGACATACTCTCGTACCTCAGGGGTATATCGACTCTCCAGCCCTATGTCATAATCTTGTCCGCAGGGAACTTGATCATTTCTCCCTCCCACAAGACGTCACACTGGTCCATTATATTGATGATATCACGTTGATTGGACCTAGTGAGCAAGAAGTACCAACTACTCTAGACTTACTGGTAAGGCATTTGCATGTCAGAGGATGGGAGATAAATCCAACAAAAATACAAGGGCTTTCCACCTCAGTGAAATTTCTAGGTGTCCAGTGGTGTGGGGCATGTCGAGATATCCCTTCTAAGGTGAAGGATAAGTTGCTGCGTCTGGCCCGTCCTACAATCAAAAAAGACGCACAACACCTAGGTGGTCTCTTTGGATTTTGACAACATATTCCTCTTTAGGGTGTGCTACTCTGGCCCATTTATCAAGTGACCAGAAAAGTTACTAATTTTGAGAGGGAACCTGAACAAGAGGAGGCTCTGTGACAGGTCCAGGCTGCTGTACAAGCTGCTCTGCCACTTGGGCTGCATAATCCAGCAGATCCAATGGTGCTGGAAGTGTCAGTGGCAAATAGAGATGCTGTCTGGAGCCTTTGGCAGGCCCCTGCAGGAGAATCACAATGCAGAACCTTAGGGTTTTGGAGCAAAGCCTTACCATCTGCTGCAGATAACTACTCTCCTTTTAAGGAACAGCATTTGGCCTGCTACTGGACCTTAGTAGAAACTGAATGCTTGACCATGGGTCACCAAGTTACCATGAGACCTAAGTTGCCTATCATGAGGTGGGTGTTGTATGACCCACCAAGCCATAAAGTTGGGCGTGTGCAGCAGCACTCTATTATAAAATGGAAATGGTATATATGAGATAGGGTCAGAGTAGATACTGAAGACACAAGTAAGTTACATGAAAAAGTGGCCCAAATGTCCATGGTCTCCACTCCTGCCACATTACCTTCTCTTTTCCAGACCAGAGCTAAGGCCTCTTGGGGAGTTCTTTACAGTGAATTGACTGAGGAAGAGAAAACTCGGGCCTGGTTTACAGATGGTTCAGCACAATATCAGGTACCACCTGAAAGTGAACAGCTGCAGCACTGCAAGCCCTCTCTAGGGTGTCCTTGAAGGACAGTGGTGAGGGGAAATCTTCCCAGTGGGCAGAACTTCGAGCAGTGCACCTGGTTGTTCATTTTGCTTGGAAGGAAAACTGGCCAGAGGTGCGTTTGTATACTGACTCATGGGCTGTTGCTAATGCTTTGGCTGGATGGTCAGGGACTTGGAAAGACCATAATTGGAGAATTGGTAACAAAGAGGTCTGGGGAAGAAGTATGTGGATAGACCTTTCTGAGTGGGCTAAAAACATGAAGATATTTACGTCCCATGTGAATGTGCACCAAAGGGTGACTTCAGTAGAGGAAAGCTTTAATAATCAAGTGGATAAGATGACCCGTTCTGTGGATACCAGTCAGCCTCTTTCCCCAGCAACTCCTGTCATTGCCCAATGGGCTCATGAACAAAGTGAGCTGAGAAAGTGTTTTGTATGATTTCAATCTTTTTAAATTTATTGAAACTTGCTTTGTGATCCAGCATATGGTCTATCCTTGAGAATGATCCATGAGCACTTGAGAATAAAGTATATCCTGCTGTTGTGGGGTGTAATGTTCTATAAATGTCTGTTAAGTCTAGCTCATTTATTGTATTATTCAGATTCTCTGTTTCTTTACTGATCCTCTGTCTAGATGTTCTGTCCATTGATGAGAGTGGAGAATTGAAGTTTCCAACTATTATGGTAGGTGTGTCTATTTCTTTTTTCAATGTTTGCCACATGTATTTTGGAGCATTCTGGCTCAGTACATAAATAGTTATGATTGTTACATCTTCTTGTTGAATTGTTCCTTTTATTAATACATAGTGTCTTTCTTTGTCTCTTTCAGCTGTTTTACATTTGAAGTCTAATTTGTTGGATATTAGTATAGCTACTCCTGTTCTTTTCTGGTTGTTATTTGCATGAAATATCTTTCCCCAATCTTTCACTTTCAACCTATGTTTATCCTTGGGCCTAAGATACGTTTCCTATACACATATAGCTGGGTCCTGTTTTTTAATCCTTTCTGCCAATCTATGTCTTTTGATTGGGGAGTTTAATCCATTGACATTTAGTATTATTACCATACAGGAAGTACTTTCTTCTACAATTTTTGCCTTTTGGATTTTATATGTCATATCTAATTTACCTTCTTTTTACCTTTACTGATAATTTTCATTTCTACACTCTTCTCCACACCTCTCTCTCCTGTCTTTTCATATCTGTCTCTACTGCTCCCTTTGTATTTCTTACAGAACCAGTCTCTTGGTCACAAATTCTCTCAGTGATTTTTTTGTCAGAAAATGTTTTAATTTTTCCCTCATTTTTGAAGGACAATTTTACTGGATATAGAATTCTTGGTTGAAAGTTTTTCTCTTTTAGTAATTTAAATATATCATCCCACTGTCTTCTCGCTTCCATGGTTTCTGCTGAAAAATCTATGCATAGTCTTATTGGGCTTCCCTTATATGTGGTGAATTGCTTTTCTCTTGCTGCTCTCAAGATTCTCTCTTTCTCTTTGACATATGATATTCTGATTAGCGCATGTCTTGGAGTACATCTCTTTGGGGTATGCTGCCCTTCTTGGATCTGTAATTTTAAGTCTTTCATAAGAGTTGGGAAATTTTCAGTGAAAATTTCCTCCATTAGTTTTTCTCCTCCTTTTCCCTTCTCTTTTCCTTCTGGGACACCCACAACACATATATTTGTGCACTTCATGTTGTCATTCAATTTCCTGAGTTCCTGCTCATATTTTTCCATTTTTTTCCTTATATTTTCTTTTGCTTGTCAGATTTCAGATGTTGCATCCTCCAGTTCACTAATCCTACCTTCTGCCTTTTGAAATCTGACATTGTAGGTTTCCATTGTTTTTTTTCATCTCTTCTACTGTGCTTTTCATTCCCATAAGTTCTGTGATTTGTTTTTCCAGACTTTTGATTTCTTTTTGTTCATTCTTTGCCTTCTGTATATCCCCCTCAATTCACTGATTTGATTTTTGATGAGGTTTTCTATGTCTGTTCAAACATTCTGAATTAATTGTTTCAACTCCTGTATCTCATTTGAATTGTTGGTTTGTTCTTTTGACTGGGCCATATCTTCAATTTTCCTAGTATGATTCATTATTTTTTGCTGGTGTCTAGGTAGTTAATTACCTTAATTAGTTTATTCCAGAGATTGTTTTCAGTTTTTTTATGTAGGATTTTCTTGCAGGATGACTTTGTTATCTATCAGTTCTTTGACATTCAGTTCAGCTTATTCTGGACCTTAAGCTTAGGTTTTGTTTAACAGATCAGAATTTTTCAGTTCTTGCTTTCTTGTTTCTTGTCCTGCCTGTATGGTATTATAGACCCCAACCAGATGTTCCCAGACCAAACTGGCCTCCTGTCAGGAGGAAAGAGTCACCTGTGTCAGTTTTCCCTGAGGGTGAGACCCAGCAGATTGCAAAGCTTTTCTATGAAGCCTCTGGGCTCTCTGTTTTTCCTATCCTGCCCAATATGTGGCACTTGTCTGTTTGTGGGTCCCACCAGAATAAGGAGATGTGGTACCTTTAACTTCAGCAGACTCTCCCTGCTGGGAGCGTGGTGGAGGCAGAGGAGAGGTTGTAGTCTGGTTTTAATCGCTTCACTTTTCCAGACTCTGGGGTCTGAACTCCTCAAGGAAGGGATTCCACCTGAGCTGGGCCCCACCCCTCTCCTGGGGAAGGCACAGGCTCCAGACAAACACTCAAACCAGCTTGATTCTGCCTCTGCCTGGGGCAGTGGAGCCCAAGAAGCCTTGCAGCTGTATCCAAAGAGCAGTCAAGCTGTAGCAACACAGCCACAAAAATGAAAGAGAAAAATCCTTTTCAGAGCAGGACCCTGTTACTCGGGTTTGCCAATCAAGAGCTTAAATTGAGATGTTGCTCTCAATTGTATCTCCACGTCCTATGTGTCCTCTCCTTTCCTTCAGGGCCCAGACCTTTCAAATCCAGAAAAACCTCTGTTTTGTTTTGTTTTTTTTTTTCTTTTTTCTTTTTCCGTCAGCCCTGCCCCCTCTGCACCAGGGCAAAAACCATCGACCTCTGCTTTTACTGGAGGTTCAGCTGAGCTGAGCTGGAGGCCTATTTTTAGTTGTCAGAATTTGCTAATTAATTCTACAATTGGAGTTTGGTTGCACTCAGCCCCTGCTGTTGGTAAAGTCCCTTTCCCCTCTGGGAAGTAGCATATGGGGGAGGGGCTCCGGCCACCGTGGCTTGGGGAACTCACGGTTCTGGGAGGCTTGCAGCCAGTCCAGCTGGTCCAGACTGGGGTACGCTGTGTGTCCGGTCACTGACGTGGCCCCAGCAGTTGTTCTGTACTGTTCCTGGCTATTTATTAGCTGCCCTGGAGGACGAATTAAATCTCACAGTTTGCTAAGCCACCAGCTTGGCCCCTGTATATACCAGTTTTTAAATCTAGCCATATTTACAATCCTATTCAATTCCTATACATATATATGAATTAAAATTAGCATAAGGTTAAGATATGAGTGTTAGTTGATTTATTTTGGATGAAAATAGTATATCAAAGAATTTCCTCCTTAAATTTCCTCCTTAAATCTTATATTCACACAAAAAATATAAAAAAAACTCTTATTATAAATGAATTTTAACATGCAATCCATAATGTTATTTTATAAGAAGGTTTCATAATGACAATATCATTCAAACTGAATTTCTTCAATAAGAACTCAACCATATCTTCATTTATTATAATATAGGATTATATAATGTAGGATTTCTTAATATACATATATATACATATACACTGTGATAGTTCTTATTGTCCCTGTATCCAAATCAACAAACAGTCCTAAACCACTGGGACTGAGTCCTGGGACTTAAATTAAACAGGAGAGTTAGATGACAAAAATGTTTCTTTCCATGGTTTATTTATTTGAATATCTGGTGAGTATAGACATTACACAGTTACAAATTTACCCAATGAAAACTCTCATGACTATTACTAATTTTTATTTTCATTTTATAGTCAAGTTTTGATCATTATTTTCTTAGTTCTTTTCAATTCTATCTAACTGTATGATTTAACACATAAAAAGAACCCAGTAAAATGCCTGACACATAGGGGATACTCAATATATGTTAGTTACCCCACTAATCTACTTAGATTCTATGTTAATTTATCTTAGCTTTCCTCCAAATTTGTTCATCATTATTCTTGCCCTATTCAATTATATAAAAAATATTCATGTCCTTCTTTAATTTCTCCTTAAATTCTCAAGAAACCGCCCTTGTTCTTTGAGGTAATCTATAGAGATTTAAACAATTCTGATAACTTAATCCCATGTTCAGGGGCACATAAGCAGTAGCAGACATGAAATAAATGGGGACAAAAATGCTGCAGCAAAAACATGACCTGAAAGGCCAATAAAGTTTTCCTAGGAAGGTGAAGGAGAATGGTATTTATGTTTTTCCAGGAAGACAAGGGAGGTAAAATATATATTGTGCCAGTTTGAATCTTTTATGCACCCCCAGGAAAGCTTACGTTCTTTTAATCTATCTCTGTGGGTGCAGGTCTGTTGTGGGTAGAACTTTTTGCTTAGGTTGTTTCCATGGAGATGTGGCCCAGCCCATTCAAAGTGGGTTTTAGTTCCTTTATTGGAGTCCTTTGTGAAAGGATCAATGGCAGTAAAAGCTCAGAGAGACAGAAATGCCAGGGGAGAAATAAACAAGGACCCACAGAAGCCCAGAGACATTTTTGGAGAGAAGGACCAGCAGACACTGCTTTATGCCTCCCTGTGGGACAGAGTAACCCCAGATGCCAGCACCCTTTCCCCAGAGAAGATATCTACCTCTTGATGTCTTAATTTGGACATTTCCATGGCCTTAGAGTTGTAAATTTATAACCTAATAAACCCCCATTGAAAAAGCCAACCCATTTCTGGGATATTGCATTCTGGCAGCTTTAGAAACTGAGATTATACACACACACACACATACATACATAATAAGAACATGCAGAGAGAGTGTGATGTATTTTAGAATATGCAAGCACCATGACCCAGATGGAGTCAGGATGCGGTTCAGTGAGAGGTAGTAGATGAGGTTGGAGAGGCAGGTAGGCTCCAGGTTAGGGAGAGCTTCATTGTCCTATAAAAGAAATTTGACTATCCTATGAGCAGCAGGAAAACATTGAGGGATTTTAAAGGGGCAAGCAGAGATTGTATTTGCCTTTTAGAAACCTCACCGCAGCTGCAGCAGTATGATGCTTACTTTCAATAAGACCCCTCCCAAGAGAAAATTAGGGCACATTTAGACTAAGTAGTATGATAAGCTAGTAATACACTGAGGTAATAGATTGGCGGAGGAGCCTTGGATTAGTACACTAATGAAAACTACCCTTTTCACACCATAAATGAAAAGATTTCATGAAGAACAATTATATCAGGCTAATACAATTTATTTTGATAATGTCATCTACCTGGGCTTCAGTCAGGATTGGTTCTGTTTCAGATAGCAATCACAGTAGCAAGTCAGACTGATGTGATCTGGAACACTACCATTCAAGGAAAGAGCTTGGGGTTAGAAGAAGCGTTGTTCTCTTGCTTGGGCGTGGAGGTCTGTGATCTGCCTACTGCTAGTGTATCTTTATCATAAATGTTTGAGTGGTTACTTATGAATTTTTCAAAAATTTTGTTGTATTTGTTTGAAAGAACAAAAATCTTTATATTTTAATGAATATGATATGGATGGAAGAATAATGTGAACATATATAAAGCAATATGTGAAGGAAGAGAAACAAACCCCATAGATATAGGAAAATATATTTTTTAAAAAGTTAAATACATGTAAGCATGCACATCATTGAATTATGTAATACTGATATTTTAACATGGATCCACTTTCCTGCAACATGTGAACAGAAGTATATGAAGAATTTAAATGACTCCCCTAAACTTGGCCTTCTTGTGCTACTCAAAGAAAGAAGTTCATTTTTAACCCCATATTTAGATAATAATGCTCTTTGAAGCCCTTGCACATATTAACCCATTTAATCCTCATAATAACCATGTAATGTGGGTACTATTGTATTTCCATTTTACTGATGAGGATATTAAGTAATTGATCACAGTCACAGCAGGTTCTGGAGTAATGTTAAGGTCTAGAGAAAACATTTTTTAAAAGCAACTAAAATGATGGAAAATAGGTCCTGGACATCATTAAATACTACATTTGAGTGTTTGTTGGGAGAAAGGCATTTCATCAGGCATATGAGAAATTTTATAATGTATGGTCAAAATTTGGCTTGATGTAATGCAGGCTCATATATAGAGCATATCAGAAACATTGTTTATCAGTGACCTAGAGAGAATGATTTTGACCTAAGTCATTATTTGAAAGGAAAATTTGTGGAGACTTTTTTTCCAGCAGAGTATTCTTTATTCTCTGGAGTCCTTTCACATGCCAACGACCTGACAGATACTGAACAATTAGTTGTGACAACTGACCTACAACTTGAAAAAGAGATTCATAACATTGTTCTTATTTGCAGATGTTTTTCAGCCGTTGCATTGCAATTTTTTGAGCAATTTTTTCAATCAAGGAGAAGCATGGTCCTCTCTTGAGTATTTTCTGAAATATTAAGATCTACTGAAGGTTGCTGGCTCTTTTAAATAAAATGAATTTTCAATCCTTCACATTGTCCTGCATCATAAATTCCTAAGAAATGGAATGAGCTTCAGTTACCATTTGAAGGAAGCCAAAATCCTCGGGAAATAGTTTATTTTCATTAAGAAGACTCTAGGAAATATTACATGTCCATCGTTTGTTCATTCTTATACCCTTGTTGAGGAATATCTTGTGACTTGTTTATCCTTTTTTCTTTTTTCAATCTTTCATTTACTATTCAAATGAGGCAACTTTCTAAAGAAGTCAGAAAATTAAAATCTACTATAAAATATTCCTTCTACTTTCCTTGCTTTGTATGATAATTATATCAAAAGTTTACAACATTAAAATAAATTTACACAATTTAATCTTGTTGAAGACTATAAGTAGCACATTGTCGAGGTAGAGCTGAACAGAGTTCGTAAGGAGGCAGAAGAGTCAAAGATGACTCTGAGACTTTTGGTTTGGGTAACTGCGTGGAAAGTAACGTCATTAAGAAAAAGAGAAAACATTGAAGCAAAAGCCGGTTTCGGGTGGGATGCTGTGAAAAAGATACTAAGATCACAAATGCAGCTTTGAACATATCAAGCATGAAATGTCCACTGAGTTACAGTGTGAGGTGATGACTAAGACATGGTCACCGCGTCGTATTACTTTTACTGTAATCTTGGCTCCCACACTTGTTATCTGTGTGCTGTTGAAATAGGTGTCAAGTATTTCTGTGCTTCAGTTGAATCTCCTGTAAAATGGAGATAATAATTGTACCTATGAGAGCTGTTATTGGGGATAAATGAGTGAATTGACTCTCAAGAAGAACATGGGTATAGACCAAGCACTCAAGAACATTAGTAGGCAGTAAAATTCATTTATAATTCTGGTTCGGAGTTAAAGAAAGAGTCAAAATGGGAGATACAAGTGGCAGCTGCAGCCATTATAAGCAGTACAATTGCCTGAGGAGAGGGCGTCCCATATGACCAGATTTTGTCACATTCAGAAGTTACTTCATATTTTTGTTTTAAATGCTATTTTAAATCAGACTGGGTAGCTACATAGAAAAGGATGGAAGGAACTTACCAAGAAATTTCAAAAGGAAAAGGAAAGGTAGTTATAAACATTTTGGTTTCGCCTTTTAGGACAGTAAGCCAAACACTCTGCCTTGTCAGTGGGAAAGACAGTTTCTTCAAAGTACAAGAGTGAAGGGGAGGTGGAACACAGAGAAAGGGTGGAGGTTATCCCTGGAAGAAAAGGACAGTCTGTGGTAAGAAGAGAGGAAGTGAAACCTGTGACAAAAGAGTAGCTGCAGAGGGCTTGGAACCAGGTCATGCTGCAAAGCCCTAAAGCAGTGAGAAAACAAACAAAAAACAGGAAGATTCCTGATGAATCAAGGAGAAAGTATTCTATTCCAGCCTTGGGGCAGAAAACAAGATTAGATTAAGAGTGCAGATTTCTACTTGGCAGTTAGCTAGACCCTTTTGATCCTCAGTTGTCAGTTTTAATCTTTATCAATTACATTAAGATCACTGAATATGTATATTATTTTGCACCAAAAAAATAAATAAATAAATAAATAAAGAGGGAAGGAGCAGTATAACAGAGAAGATAGGATTTAACAAGTGAGTATGGCTGCTGAATCATTATATTGATATTTCTCTTGGTATCCAGCGTTTGGAGCAGCTAGAAGACCAAAATGAAAAATTGTGGAACTGTAACCCATACCAAACTGTAAATCTGTTCTATAACTACTTGTTAAAATGTACTTGGAAATGTATTGCTGTTTTGCATATATGTTATATTTTACAATAAAAAAATGTTTAAATAAAAGATCACTGAACAATTAACATTTTATAATAATAGACTCTAAGGCAGAGACTGAGTTTTTATTTTATTTATGTATTTTGTATGCTCTCTGCGGGGGTCACATTTCAGTCATTTCCCCTCTGAGTATCCCGTTATTGCAGCACCATTTGTTGAATTTTTGTTTGGTTTTTTTTTGTTTGTTTGTTTATTTTGGGAAGCGCATGGGCTGGGAATCGAACCCTGGTTCCCAGCATGGCAGGCAAGAATTCTACCCCTGAGCTACCCTTGCACCCCCTGAATCTTTTATTTTTATTTTCCTCCCCAGTGCCAATACCAGGCAGTGTGATTAAATGAATGTAAAATGTAGCAGTTCTCCACAATGATCTTCTATCCTAGTTGGAGAGACAAGACTAATTGTCATGTATACTTACGACAACTGGAAACAATACCACAGGAGTTCTTAAGCATTTTCTACTTAGAATAACAGTTTTAACGCACAAAATAAAATACATAGAATTATGTGGTTCACTACACCAGGATAAAAATCCTTATGACTTATCAAGTAAAGGGAGGAAACAATGGGTTCAATATGGTCCAAACAGATACCCATTTCTGGTTAGAATTTTAACAGCAAAAAGGACAGAGAGGAGTTCTTCTTACACACCATGGGAGAGGCTGAGAGAGCCTGGACAAGCGAACACAGGCAATGATGGGCATTGTCCATGGTCCGTCTATGTGTGGGGTGGGGAATGACGAATGTGAGGAAACTAGCCTGGCCTGATTGAGAGCCGATTGTCAGAGATATCATCTGAAAACGTGGATGGGCCCTGCAAATGATTTCTGAGCAAGAGAAGTGCCATAATGAAATAAGTATTCAGGGAAAATTAGTGAAAGTAAAACAAAATAGAAATAGCATACTTTGTTGATCAGATTTCAATATGGCATGACCAGTTCACAAAAATTATTTCAGTGAACATTATGAAACATTTGCAAAAAAAATTCTATGTGAAATTCTGATTTATCTTTCTTACTATAATATTAAAGGACCTAACCACATTTATCCAAAATTCATGATGTCACATATTATTCTTCATATGTATAGAAATAGTTTCTAATTTCAAACTGCATCAGGAAAGCGTGGGAATTGTAGTGTGTAATTGTAGTGCATTGAGACATTGAAACAAGTCTAGGCTAAGTACCTGAGAAGTCACAGACAAAAAAAAAAAAAAATGCACACCAAATAAGGAGTGGTTTAACTAGAAGGTGATAAAACAGTTTCAAGTTATTTGTAATTATTCATTCATATTCCTGGAATATTTAACATATAATGGGATATGATGTCATTCCCATTAGGGAAAATTATTATAGGAAGAGATGAATATTGACAAAACTGATTCATGTTCCTCTGCTGTTCTCATGTCTTTGTTTTTAAAAAGTTTGTAGAAGAAATTTAGCAGCTAGACAGAGTCGAAGACATCAAAGAAGTAAAAAATGATGGAAAACAAAACTGAAAAACATTTGAAGCATATATTCAGTGACCTACATTTATTTCAGTTTGAACACCTTGTCCTGATTAGGAGCCCCAAGTTACTTGTGGATGTACCCTGATTCCTACCAATTTAGAGCAGAAAATGAAATAACTGGAAATTAAATACATTCGAATTAAAAAAATAAAATTATAATGGTTTAATATATATATTTAACTTTTGGCTTTAAAATTCACATTTTCATCTGCTGTGTAAAATCATTAACTCTTACCATTAATTTCATCAATATGAATCTTCAGAATTACTTATTGTAATATGAAACTTAGTTTGAACATTCAAGAATCATAATTTTAGCCCTTAAATTAGACCACAGTTCATTTAAAATTATTAATATGGAGACAGAATGTAAATTTAAAAAGGTAATTTGTCTGACTTCAAAGTTCATATCATTAGTGCAGCAGTTTTCAAATGTTGCACAAGCACTGAAAAGGCAATCCTTCCAATGAAAAATTCATACAATAAAAAAACTCTCTCCTTTTGCAAGTCAAAATTGGGTAATAGATAGGTTTATTTCAAGGATTTCCCAAAGCAAGTCTATGTAACTTCTGGCACAGGACTCTTTGCTTCTCCCTGCTGACATGTATGTCGCTTGTGAAAAATGCCTTTCGTGTCCCTAGATTATTAGTCATGTAGTATTTCCAACCCCATAAAGACTTATTTGACAATCTAAGAGAATTTCCTGTTCCTTTATTTCTCCATCTGAACAATGGAAACAAATGCCTCCCTGCATAAAAATGTGAAGAAGGTAAGTAATTAGATATATAGATTTTCCATAGGCTTATATTTGATAGAACATATTTAGAAAACTCTCTATGCCTTGTAGATAATTAGAAATGGCTATGAAGCCAATGAACTCAAGATTGCTTCTTAAACTGGCACTTGTCAATTGTGAGACTTGGAACAAATTTTGTGACATTCTTGCTTTTGTTGCCTTATGGGCTTAAAAAGCCTGGTGAATGCTCAGAAAGATTTGCTCCTGTCTGATAAGAACTAACTGCCTTTAAAATTATCCAGGTGTTTGGTTCTTAGAATCTCAAACATCTACATGATTCACTGGAAAGTACCCTGGGTATTCATCTATAGAAAAATTTTCAAGCATGACTTAGCTCTTCCTAGGGCATTCTTCTTAAGGCACGACATGAACTAGTGAAGTGACCGAGCAATAGGTACTCTGTTAGGGAAAGATAACTTAAAGAAAAGGATTACTGCCATCAATCAAATTGTTTTCTGTTGATTTAATTAGCATGATGACTAAGTGCAGTTCTACTTTGACTACAAATGTAACCTTAAACAAATCTCCCAAACTTTTGTAAATAAATCTGTTTGTTAATGCACAGCAGAATTTTTTCAATTCAATTTTCAAATCCTAATAATGTTGATAAATGTTGATTATTTACATATTTTAAATTATTTAAGATATATTATGGAATAGCAAGATAATTTTTAGTAAGACAGCATTGTATACCATATCAAAAGTACTTCATTTCCATTTGCATAAATCAAGGAAAGGTAAATGATATGATAATATATTTGCATTAATAATTAACAAAAAATTTGCCACATGGTTTCTTATAGATTTTATTATGCAGAAGAGCTTAATATAGCCATCTTTTCTTTGCATATTTCTGAAAACTCCTTTATATAATTTTAAAAAAGGAAGTTAATAGTGTAATTAATACTTGCTCCATTTTATAGCTAGGAAAAGAAATATTTTTTGAAACGTATTAAAAACTCACAAGTAAAAATGCTGTGGTCTTTCTTTGACTATGATAAGCCAGATGACTTGGAGATTCTTTATCCATCTTCTCTCTCATTAAAATAAGCAGGAAGGATTTTGAGGGCTAATAAGGGAACATACCATTAACAACATTCCAGAATTTTTTCTTTTTCAGAATCGTGCAAGTAGCCCTGGAATATCAGAGCCTTGTCTCAACTAAGCATCATTAACCAGTATAGGAAACATAACTGTTTCTAACAAAGGGAGTTAATAATCAAATCAAGCCATACCATACTGCTTTTATTAGTCATGGGACAATTTTGTATCAGTTCTCTTGCATCTATAAGCCTGTTTTTGCTGGAAAATATAGAAGAAGAGGGGCTGTACTAATTTTTTTAATTTTTAAACTATGTGGTTCAAAGGGTACACAATTGTGCTTTTTCCTCTAAGCCTTCCAGGGCTGGACTGGGGCAGTGACGTGGTGAGCAGCAGTTGGTGTTAAATATGATTTCTTCATAGACACATAAGGTAACCGCCTCTTATCTGCCCTACTTATGCCACATGGCACATTTATCAGTTATGCAAGAAGTAGTGACATGAGTTACAATGGGGACATGGTTAAAATTATTCTGTCCTTGTTTTGATTCATGGGGATAGGTATTATAATTTCAGTGTAGAGTTAAGAATTTAAACAACTTAAACATATTTAAACCCTTAACAATGGATATCAAATTGTTAGTAAGTATATTTATTTGGGGTTCTCAAGAGAAACAGACCCAAACATATATATAAATTTAGAGAGACAGAGAGAGGGAGAAAGATTTATTATAAGGTATTGGCCCATGTGACTCTGGGAGCTGAGTGAAAAAATCCAACTACCAAAGGTTAGACACAGTTTGATCTATTTATATAGCATTTTTGAAATGACAAAATTTTAGAAATGCAAGACAGGTTAGTGGTTCCCAGAGGTAGGGACTGGGATGGGAGGTGGTTTATGAGAGGAAGAAGGGATCTTTGTGGAGTGGAAACTGTTCATTATCTTGACTGTGGCACTGGATAAAATTGCATAGAGCTACACACACACACACACACACACACACACATACAGCTGAGTACAAGTAAAAGAAGGGAAATTTGAACAAGATTGGTGGATTGTATCAACGTCAATATCCTGATTGTGATATTGTACTGTAATTTTGAAAGGTGTTACCATTGTGGAAAACAGTGTGAAGTACACATGGGATCTCTCAGTATTAATTCGTACAACTCTGTGAGTGTACAATTATCTAAAAAACTCTTAAAAGCTTAATTTTAAAAAAATCCATTGTAACTTAAAGTGAAATTGCAACTTAAAGTGAAAAAGCACATTCTCTGAAACTAACTGAAGTACCAGGAGACATCTATTGCTTAAGAAGTAGAATTCTGAATAGTATTTTTCTTTTAAAATTGCCCCTTCATGTTTTTATGATGACATAAATAAAATTTGAGGATACCTGGGAAAAAAAGGGGGGGGCAAAGAAAAGCTAGCTATTACATTTTCCATGTACTTATTTTTTAAACATAAGTAGTGTATATCAATATAGTCATTAATTAATGATACAGTAAAATATTACAACTTACAGAGAGAGAGAACAGCAGTCCTGCCACTTCCAGCGCAACGTTGATTTCACTGGATCCCGGTCATATACAGAAATTCCCTACCTTTTTTTCCACACTATAAAAGACTTAGAATGTGATAAATATTTACGTACCTTGGAGTAAGTAAAGAATTACGGCCAGCCTCAGGAGACCACCCTCTTCCTTCAGAGAACCCCAATTCTCAACCACCCACATCAAGCCTGAAGAAAGCAGGATCCTAGCACTCTTGTAATTTCACATGGCCTTTGGAAAGTTTCCATCCAGGTTGAAATAAATATTTTAATATTCTTTCTAGATCTTCTTTCTGTCTGGGGTATGTGGTCTGTCTACAAGTCCAACCTCATCTTCTCCCATTTTACATCTCATACTAGGAGTTCTAATGATAAGAATTTCTTTAAGTTCTCTGAGCATACCAAGCCTGTTGAGTCCTCTCTATTTTTACCCTTCATGATAGCTCTGCCTGGAAGTTGCTCCCTATCTAGTGCATCTAGCTCATGTACTTCATTCCTCAGGGCTCTGCTTAAATGCAGTTTTAGGCCAAAGTGTTTTGTATGAACCCTCAGATTTACCGTTTATCTCACTGTATTTATGGATTTGCCTGAGAGTATTCTGACTGGACTGTTATGCTCTTGAAAGTAAGAAATATATGATTATTTTTAGGGGTTGTAAGGTACAGTAGAGAAGGTGCTCAATAAATATTTATTGAATAAATCCATAATAAAAATTGGGAAGATAGTCATAAAAACAGTATCTCTTCTGTCAAGTGAACCTAGAAAAATTTTTAGTACTTTTTTTTTTCATCAACCTCCTTCAATACTGAATGAGACTTATGAATTGTCTCCCAAGGGGAAAAGAAAACACCTTCAAGTAAAATTTGATCGCAATTGCCATAGTCACAGGTTCCCTCATATTGTATCCAGTGATGACACATCTTCCAGAGCCTGTGGGAAAAAAAGATCTCTTAAAATGGAAATAGACTTTTATTCTATTAGAAAAACTCTTACTATGATTTTACATTTACAGATATTCTTTCCTTACAATAGCAGTAGACAGAATGTACTAAATGAAAATAGATTCTGTCAGGAATTATTAGGGATTTCTTTTGTGCTTAATGTGTAAAGAAAACATTGGACCAAAAATGTATATTATGTATTGAGGACAAAGTAGTCAGTAAGTACTCAGTAAATTAGAGAGATTCACATACTCTGGAATAATCCAATAAGCTATATTTTAAATGCCCAAACAATCAAAATATGATATCTAGATATTTCTTACCACTTAAGCTGATTTTACTCATCCTTGATACTCGTAATATTTTGTTTTCAACATGCTTAAAAAGTATATTGTGTAATAATTGTTCATTTTAATTATATTATGTTTGTCATCCTCTGAATATAAAAGACATTTTAAGTATTACTAGACGATGTTCTAAAAGTTATTTGAACATAATCCACATTTATTTCTACTGTTGATAGTATCAAAGGCCCAATTATAACCATTTCACTTTCTCTTAATATTTGTGAGGCAACTGTGAATTAATTCTAGATCTTTGCGCATAATGGTAAGAAATTTGAGGTAAGATATTTTATTTTCCCCCAGTTACTTATTTGTTCTTTAGATTTTTGTGATATTTTTATTCCTTGTATTTTATTCTATTTTAAAAGATATCATCAAATTTGAAACTCTAGGAACATATCCAAATTATTTTCTCCAGTACAGATTTAATCTTAACATTTAAGCAGCTTATATATTAAAACAATGTATTCTTGTTTTGAATATCACTTAAATATATTGCATTGCAATTTATTTCTTATTACCACCAGGCCCCCCAAAAAGCTTTGTCTGTTTATGTTTGTTGGCTTATTTGTTTTTAATTTATTTTGTCTTTGCAATTTAGGCATTGTCTCAATATTAAAAGAGAGTCTCAGCTTAAAGAGAGGGAGGGGCCCACGAAACAACAGACAGAAAACACTCACACACACACAAAATAATGAAACAACAGAGATAAAAGCACACATAAAATCCTTATAGCCCTTATGATTTATTTGCTTTTTAATTTAGTTGATTTATTTCCATAGACACTGAACTAACTCATATACAAATTTTAAAAGGTTTTGTTAACCAGGACATAAAACCCAAATTAGAAAAACAGACGAAAGAAAAACTACCAGTGCTCATATCATCGTTTCGGTACTTAGGTACCAATCCACTACATGTGTTTATTTAATTATGGAGAGTCCATTAAAATATTTATGGGGTTATATAACAAAATTAGGTGGACCTATAAACTTAATATATCTATAAACATCTGACATGATATCTATCTCTTAGGACTAACAATAGAAAAAACGTATTGTGTGTGTAGTTTGTGTGTGTGCATTTCATAAAAATCTTAGATCAATTACTACAAAAGTCACCTTTACATACAGAAACAATCTATGTTCCATTTCACTTTTTTGAGCAATATTTGAGAAGGCAGATGTCCAGTGTTTCCGTAGACTGAATTGCCCGGGGAATTACTGATGAATCAGAGGATTTTATCTACTGGAAATCACTATATTTAAATCAACTCCCTTGTGAATGATATACTTATTGTCTTCTTTTTCTTAGGTTGATGATAATAATATATAATGACTTCAGGCTCAGAACCCTTTCCTTCTACTACCTTATTTGATTCTCTCAGCATCCACACGGAGTAGGTGGTGCCAAAGGTGTTGGACCTACTCTGCCCCTGAAGGAATGCCAGAGGGCAACCGTTACAGCTTGCCTAAGTTTAGACGAGTTGATAGTTGTCAGAATTGAGTCCAAGCAGTTCTGTTTTCAAGTCCAGTGTTGATCATGCTACCTTCCTAGATTAAACACTGAAAACTCTGCAAACTAAATTTAAAGGCAGAAAGTCCTTCACAATTTTCATTTATTTATTTTTTAATTTAATTTAATTTGTGGGGGGCAGCCACCAGGAATTGAACCTAGGTCTCCGGCATGGCAGGCAAGAACTCTGCCGGCTGAGCTACTGTGGCTCACCCCACAATTTTCATTTATTTTTAAAATAGAAACGTGCTAGGAAACATCTGACACATAATTTGCATGATTCTTCTTAATTTATATCTTAATATATGAACATTTAAATAGTTTATAAATAATATCAGGAACCAATTAATATTTTCCTTTTCCCAGCTATGTACAAGTTCAAAAATATAATATTCTGTATTGGTGGTATATTTTGTGGATATTTACTTTATGTTAGTGATATTATCTACAAAAGATTTTTTTATTTTCATATGATTGGCTGAACATTAATTTTCAAATTCAATGTTATTGGAATCCTTCAGGGTAGATACCCTTTGGAAAAAGATCAATTCTGTTAATTCTGTTTGGAGCAACATATTTCAATTTCAGGAATCTTGACTTAAAAACTTCTGAAGCTTTTAAACTCATTAAATCTTCACTTAATTCTTTCATGTCAAAGATAACGCTTTATATTGTGCCTACTTTTGAATAGTATTTTGAACTCCTAAATTTTTCACAAAATCAGTTCTTCTCTAGAGACAGTACCTGGAGAGCTACTTTTTTAGGTGCTACCCAGCGTTAAAGCCCAGGGTTCATTTGGGCGTCTAACCTGGTTATTTTTATCCCATAAGACACGATATATTTATTCTAGATGCTAAAATTTACTAAAGTCTTGCTATGTCATTTTACTTTTCTTGTGACTCATATATAAAGGATATTAAAATCATACTACTAATTTTTGAATAAAAGTAGGATGAATCCCCAGTAAACCTAAATTCATGCTTAGGAGAGAAGATATTAGTCTTTTTACTTTTTAATCTTCTAATAGGACAGAGAGAAAATGCAAAGATGGCTTTAGCTTACCCTCACCGATAAATATGGAGCAGCCTGCACACAGCCTCCCCAGTGGCAGCAGCACATGGGCACTCTTCATTGCTGTCCCAATCACTGACCGAATCTCACTCACATTTGTTATGCCTATCCCAACAATCCTAGCCCTGGATCATGCCACCCTCTGTTTCCTCTACTTTTGCTCTAGACCCAAAACAGTCTTAGAGCAAATGTAAAAATTACTGTGGCCAAGTATCAACTGGGTGCTTTTCACTCCTGCACATTTTATTTCTTCGACTGCTTAGTAATGCTTTCCTAATTACACCACAGTGGCTGTGCAGAGCCTTCTTTTTTTCCAACTCCCTTATTTTAGTTCTCCATCTCAGTTAATGCCTTTAAAATCCACTTGGAGTGAGCTTCCAAAGTTCTTTTACTTTTAGCTCTATGTCTTTCCCTATATTCAGGCTTTCCCCTTTGGACAGAGAAGGATTCCATCTTATAAGAACTTCTAAGCCCAAATTTGAAATACTGATTTTATCCCTTTCTCACTTCTAAGATAACTTGTTTCTTCAACATCCCTCCATTTCCATCATTAAAATTCCTTTCCCATTAAGCACATAGAGGATCCCCTCACCCAAGAACAAAAGCAGTGAAACCCTTTACTTATCAAGGCTGCCTTTTCTAACTACCCATCTTATTTCATTACAAAATGCCTTTCAGTTCTGGACAATAGAGCTTACTGGTCATGGGCTAAAAATCTGAAGTTTGACAGACCTAAGTTAAGAACTTATACTACCAATGTTGTTATTGTTAAGGCACATTTTTTTCCAAATATAAGAAGATCTGCCCAGCCCTTTGCTATCTCTACCATTTTGAAAAATCCTCTGTGTGGGGGCACAGTTGCTAATTTTATTTCTAACACTAGATTGTAGCAATAAAATTATTTGAGAATACGTGAGCCAAAATATCCTTCTTCCTTCTCTTCTTCTTTTAATCTTTGTTTCTCTTCCCAATCTCCCTTGTTCATAATAGGTGGTATATAAATACTCACTAATCAATTAATTGCCCTCCAACTGCTCTAAAACTTTTAGCAGTGTGTGGCTGCTAAACAGAAGGAAATGACTTTCTGAATCCTATCCTAGCGAAATGGTAGAGCTCTCCAGTGATGGGTGTCTTTACACCTGTGTTGAAGTAAGGACTCCTGCTCCATGTATGATTTGCCTGCAAAGCAAATAATCGAGAGATGAAAGAACCATGATATCACAGCAAACCACCAAAGCCACACGTGCAGTTCAATTTCTTATTGAGTTGAAGACTTTATTCATAAAATTGCCATCTAATAAATTTCACTACCTTGTTTTATTACCCTTTTGTTTATCATTAACTGCTTGTATGTGGAATACTGCATTAGATATAACTTATGAACACTAAGTATACATCTGAGAAAAACAAAAAAAGGCATGAAAGAAAATGAAGAAATAATATCAGCATGGTCTAGGGCTATGGGAGTTTATCAACACTAAGGCAACGAGTCAATTCTCTTTATCATTAAAAGCTGAACATAGATCATGTTAAGTGCATGAATTCACAAACAGACACAACATAGGGTTTATCCTCCAAATTGGAAAATTTTTGAGAAAGTGATAAAAGGTGCAAACTAAGGAAATTTGCTGTGCAACTTACAGCGTAGGTGCTACAAAATGTAGTGAACTTATGGCAGGCACTGAAAACTTAGGAACCTATTGATACTTTTGTCATCTCTGGTTGCAAATTAAAAGTAAAATATCCAAAATAAACAAATAAAAAAGACAATTAATTTCCTATAATCACTAGTCTGTTTCTAGCATGCAGTGATCCATACATACCGCAGTAGATGAGTAACTTGGAATGGACAACTTTCCTGCCCCACCATGATGGGAATTGTTAATGTGCTATTTGCAATTATAGGGAGCATATTCTTTTGTTCGATGTTGTTAAACATCTTCTCTCTTCTAGGCACTGAGCTAGTTCCTAGTGATATAGTCAAATAAGACAAGGCCTGTGTCCTTGAACATTTACAATGAGGCAGACTTTGAGATAGGCCATTCTTCAGTTTCGGAATTAAACAACAAATTCCAAGCATACCATTTGTGAAGAATATTACCTCTTGTTTCAGATTATCTATGCCGTCATTTCCTTCCATTGTCACAGAAAAATTAATCGGACAGATTGAAGAAGAGAAAAAAAAAGTTATGTGAAACCAAATTTTATTAGACAAAAATTAAAATATTAATTCAGTACTTTATTTATAATTTAAAATATCTGTCTTTCCAGGAAATCCCAAGTCATGAACTGTAAACAGACGTATTACCTCAACTGTCAGTCAAATGCACTCAACTCAATAAGAAAATATGCTAATTAGCTCTCCAGGCTTATCGGTCTGTCAATCAACTGAAAAGTATTTGTTGATTGCATGCAACGTAGGTTAAAAATGACACTCTCTTTTTCCGTTGACATCATTGGAGGATTTTGAATTTTCCCAATTAAATATTGCTAGAATATAACACTTTGTTGGAATGTCAGTCATCATTAAGCAAAAATAGCACAAAAGACAAAAGCTTGAAAAGCCACATTGTTACAATCGCAGTATATTAAAATTAAAATGATAGTGCCTTTAGCATTGAACTCTTACCTTACGTGACCTAAACTAGCAGGGTCTAAATCACCAATAAAATATTTCATGTATCCCCGGATTTTTGCTGAAAGCATAATAACCACAGATGTATGATCCATCTTACCTTGAAAAAGTTTATTATGAAATTAGAACTGAGGAAGCTATGCCTGCCAGCATAGTCATGTGATATCATGAGATCACACACCTATAACTGAACTTTGATACTTATGACTCACACTAGTGATCCATAATGAATCAGGCAGGCAGGGATCTTTGTAAGTCATTTAGTCAGAAGATTTCTTTCTTCTTGCTGAATGTTTCTAAAGAATATGTATCTCATACGTATTATACATGATTCACAGTAATATGTTCACTATTTTTGAATCTATGTTGTAAGGAACTTTATATTAGTCAGTGATTTGTTGGGTTGGGGGGAATTTTGTTTGTTTCTCTTAAACCTTTACAATAAATGAAAAGAAAAAGTGTTACCCCTCCCTTAAAATTGTGGATAACATTAGAAGTAGATTTGGATTATAAGAAGATGATAAAGTTAATCAGCTTCAGAATGTATAAATCACATTGTGGATATATGTTATTCTGGAAGATGAAGTCAAACACCATTCCAGGAATGAACAACTTAATATTTGGTATTTCAGTTTGCTAGCTGCTGAAATCCGATATACCAGAAACAGAATAGCTTTTAAAAGGGGAATTTATTAATTGCAAGTTTATAGTTCTAAGGCCATGAAAATGTCCCAATTAAAGCAAATATATAGAAATTCCAATCTAAGGCATGCAGGAAAAGATATCTTGGTTCAAGAAGGCCAATGACCTTCAGGGTTTCTCCTGAAGAAACCTTCAACTGGAAGGTCACATGGTGAACATGGCCACATCTGCTAGCTTCTCTCCAGTCTTCTTGTTTCATGAACTCCCTTGAGGGCGTTTTCCTTCTTCATCTCCAAAGGTCTCTGGCTGTGTCGGGTCTGTGGCTCTCGTGACTTTCTCGTGGCTCTGAAGATTTTTCAAAATGCTTCCTCTTTTAAAGGATTCCAATAAACTAATCAAGACCCACTGAAATGGGTGGAGTCACATTTCCCTCTAATCAAAGCTTAATACCCACGACTGGGCAAGCCGCATCTCCGTGGAGATAAACTAATCAAGTTTCCAATCTACAGTGCTGAATAGGGATTAAGAAATGGCTGCCTCCACAAGATGGATCAGGTTTAAAACATGATTTTTCAAGGCTACATAACCCTTTCAAACAAACCAACTTGGTAATACTACTTTATTCAAACACGTCACTGAGCTCGGATGCTTGCGCTAAATCTTAAGCACAGACTTCTCACCCTGATTTACCCACAGTTTATAGATATATTATTTATTCAGAGAATGCATCATGACTACAAAGATTACATTCAAACTCTCCTATTTCTGCTATTTTCTATGGTGTTTCTGCAGGATTAAAGTCCACAAAGTCTGCCTCTGATAAAATGAGGTTAATAATATGGCTCTGCTTAATAGAAATGCTGAAGGACTAGCAAATTACTAGTTTAATGCAAATATACTATTTTAAAAACAGGCTATGACCTGACTGTAATTTAGAAACTATAGCAAAAATACAACAAACACACTTATCTAAGATAATTCAATGCTTCCTCATATTATAAATAACAATCTTCAAATAGTCAGTACTAATACAGATACAGATATGATATAGTACATAATATTTGAATATCGATATCTTCTATTCTGGCTTGACAAAGGTTAAGAGAAGAAAGACAGCTCCTGTTTACATTTTGTGTATGATTAGTGTGGGAAAGTCCCAACACTCAAGCCAGAACTATCCTTGGTGCCTCTCTACTGCTTCCTTCACATCTTTGGTCCTGCTGAGATACGTTCTTTACTTTCTCTGCTTATTATCAAAAGCCATGAGACTAAGTTATCATGGTAAAGGCCTCTGCAGAGTCTAATATGGAGGGAAAGTATTCTGAGTGGGGGGAAGCTTTATTACAGAAAAGAGGAAATGGTATAAATGGGATGTTCAGGCAGAAATATCCCTGGCATGATTTAAAGAGATAGTGAGTATACCTATCTAATAAGGAATCTATTTTCGGGAAACATGGGTATAAAGGAGGAAGGATACATTGAGATCTAATTATAGATGATGTTGAATATCTGCCAGCTCTTAGATTTTTTTCTATGGATAATTAATAGAATTAATCATAAATGTACCTGTATCAACCACAAAGAGATATGTGGTCATGGCCTGAGGACTGTCCCCATCTCTGACATTCTTAGATAATTATCAATGACCCAACTACTAAATAGAGCCCCTTACCAAAATAATTAGTTGAGGTTCTATTCTATTCTTCGTTGATTAGACCACACTTGAAGTATGAGAGCATGTCCATAAAATAGTGAACATAAAGGCTAGAAAACTAGAAAGCCTGTCATCAAAAAGACAAAGAAAAAGCTTATGCACAATGTTTGAGAGCCCAGTGAGGGTTTTCTATTTTTCTTAAAATTCTATAGCAAAATGCAAGGGGATCCAGCTTTTAAAATAATTGGGGCCTCAGAATAAAGGGAAAAGTGATTTATAGTACTTATACTATAACATACAGCATAAATATAAATATTTTATATGTAGTATGGCTTACAGTTTAATATATTATAGTGCCTATACTATGTATTTATATTTCAAATAATTACTTAAAGTAAAACATTTTAATTGGATAATGTTTCAGCAATTTTGATAAAGGCCAGATGTTCCTGTATTTGATAACAAGAAAAAGGAATTTTCTGGCTTGTAGCATGATACAGCACTTTCTGGGTTTCTTTGTAAACCTTGTCATTTAGGAATGCAAGGTATTTAGAAATGTAAATGCTTCTGGGCTCTGGAAGATAAACTCAGTGTTCAACCAGGACTGAGTTAAGGTAATAGCAAAATAGTTTTACCATCTAATTCAAAAAAAAACAAAAAACAAAAAACCTCTCACATGTTTAGTGTGGGGAAAGGATACTGGGAGTTAAATGTTAGCAAATGCTCAAATAATTAAAGAGGTTATCATGAACAAGAGGAAAGACTAATTTTTTGTTGAATATCAGGATAGACTAGTTCTGTTGGTAAAAGAAATAAGAAGGCCAATTTTAGGTTTACATGAAATATTGTGTAGAATTAGCTGAAAACAGATTAGTCTGTTTTATGAAGATGGAAATGCTCAACTGAATTTGGGTGATAAGAAGAAGCTACCAATTAACTCCATGATCCTCAGCTTCTCTGCATATTAGCATCACCTGAGAGGTTTTAAGGATATACTGATGCTAGGGTCCTTCCTAAGATCAATTCATCAGACCCTCTGGAGGCAAAGCCTGTGGACATGGATGTTCTTAGTAAGCAGCAGCTTTGTGCATCACAGCATTGGCTAAAGAAAGCCTAGAGGGCCCTGCAGCATCTGCCCCACCTATAAAATTAAGCAGGAAAGTGCCATGAGGAATCACTGTTTCGGATGACCATAGAATGTTATGTAGAATGGATTAGCATTAATCAAATTTAGAGCAAATGAGATAAGGAAAGGGGCTCCTGTGAGAGCCCAGCTGCCAGATAAGAGAGACTTGGAGCAGGAAGGTTGATGTCGGTAGTGAAAGAGGAGAGATGTGTAGGTACATGCATGCATGCGTGTGTGTGCCAGAATATAAACATATCCAAAGAAAAGATCTAGTCACATAAACCAAACCCTACTTTTACCACTGAGGAGGAGAGATCTCTCAAATTTTTTTGACATGCTTTTCTAAACCAAAATTAGCAAGACTACAAATTGTTCAAAATTCTATTTCTCACCTTTTCTACGATGTATATGCATTGTTTTTGTAATCAGAAAAAAAGGTTATTTTAATTATCAATAAATATTAAATAAACAAATGAAAATTTGAAAGAAGAGTTTTCCAGCCTCACCTTCTTCTCTAGCTACAACCAGTTCTTAAAAGTCCAGGAACTTTTAAAATAGTTTCATATCCCCATGATTTCAGTCATTAAGTTCAAGCTCCTAAGAGTAATTTTTCTTCCATCTCTGCCAGTTGAATCACACTCATGGCAATATCCTGCTCAATCAAACATAAACTCCTTTGATGTTTTCCCTGAATCCCTCAGAAAAAAAAAAAGATTGTTATATTGTTTCTATAATTGCTGAACATATATACATAAATTGTATTTATCATATTCCATTTAGTTATTTTTATTTATGTTTATCTCCCTAGATTTCCCATTAGTTCCTCAAGGGTAGGGTGTGGGTCTTGTTATCTGCCGTTTATGCAGCAATAAACATAAAGGCATCAGGTAACAGGTGTTTGATGAAATATACTGAACAGATGTTAGTGAGAAATTAGAGCTAAGCAGGAAGCAAGAGGGAGAGAAATGAAAGAAAATTTAAGTTTTCTTTTGGGAACTATAAAATCACTGATAGAAAAAAAAATCACTGATGGAATAACAGAAGTTAATGGAGGATATTTTAAGTTTGAGATGAAAGTTGGGTGCTCATTCAAATATGTCCTATAAATGTAGTGAAACCCATTTGAGAAAGGCAGAGACTAGAGACAAGGTTCAGGATGTACGTGCATAGAGGAAGCAGTTTAAAGTTCATTTACTCATTCATTCAAAAACTCTATCCAGTGCCTTCCATATTCAAAGGCTCAGTGGTAGGCACTAAGTAAATGATGGAAAATAAGACCATGATCCTAGCCTTTGGAAACTTACATTCTAGTGAGATGGGGTAGAGATGGTGGGAATGAATTCTGTGAAACAGAAAGTGTTTATGGAGAAAAAAGCAGATAGCTTATATATGGGCACTAGTAAATGCTTACTTTAAGAAGATAAGAGGTAAAAAAGGAATCTGTTAGCAAGGTAAACTGACAGCTAGAGGAACTTAAATATATATATATATATATAATATTTTAAAATGCATGTATTTGTATATGTATTTATAAAATTATATGTTCATATTTAAAATATAGTTCTTTTAGTCTAAGGATTAATACAAATAAGTTATTCAGTATAAGAATATCTTTATGCAATTTAGATGTGATTACTATTTCTCTCTCAATCTCTTCTCCCAATTTCTCCATTTTCCACAGTGAACTTTTTTTTGTTCTTTCTTTGGGCCCTGTGGGAATTCCCTGGACCCACCTCCACATGTCTTTAGAAAGGCCCTCTATTCAAAATATTAGTCTTAGGCTGGCAACTTTCCTATGAGGATTGCAATTCTTCCTACAGATTCAGTAATTTATGTGGATGCATAAAAAAAATAACATTTTTACTTACTTAGTCAGCAACTTAATAGAATGGCAATCTGAGAATCTGATGCTGAATTTCCTGCCACTAGCTAGGACAATGTCTACAAAATTTGGAGTCCTAGTGCAAAATGAAAATGTCTGTCCTCTTGTTCAAAAATGATTAAGAATCTCAATATGGAGATAGCAAACCATTAAACAAGCGTGGAACCCTGCATGCCTGTACAAATCACACAAATAACAGGCATACTTACACTAAAAAAAAAATTGTTGTTTATCTGGAATTCAAATTTAACTGGGCATCCTGTATTTTTATCTGCTAAACTTGGTAACTCTAATTCCAAGATTGAACCACTTGATCTCTATAAAGTGCACTGTATACTTTTTTCTTCAGAATATTGCCCCAAATTGAGATAACTAATGAGAAAAGAGCCTTAATAGATTTGATGTACTCATTTCTATAAACTGTTTTGAAGATAATATTCCTTCCATTTTAAAATGTTGCTTTAAGAGAAATTCTCTTATGTCTCATTTTTATATGTATGTATGCTTCATCAGCATGTTTGTATCTTTTAGACACCATAAATGAAGTATCTGCTACTTTCTCTTTGCTTTAGCTTCTCAGAAACTTAGTTAAAATTATGTAACACATTTCCTGTAGGAGTATGTGTAAAACTGTTTGGAAAACTTTATTCCTAGATCTATCATATCTCTCCTGTGCTCATTTTGTCTTCTTTGCAATATTCTCATATATTTTTAAAAGTTTGTCCTTTATTCATAATTTTGTATGTGTATTTTATATGTAGACTTTTTTGGGGGGAAAAAACAAGTAATAAAGAAATTAATTACATAATTAAAAAACAATAAAACATCTATAACATCTTAGATGTCATTGGTAGTATTAAATACCAATCTTAGATGTCATTGGTAGTATTAAATACCTTCCTAACTCTCATGTTTCAATAATATTTAATAGTTTAGATATATACCTGATAGAATTAAATATATTAAAACCACTGATGATCCATCAAGTTACAACTGAAGGAAAATAATTGGATAAAGAGTCAGATGAACCTTATGAAAGCATTCACCCAAAACAGAGTTTCAAAGAATAGAAAAATCAAGTTGAACAACATTGTTGAAAGAGTTTGTTAACTTGAAGCTTAGGTAGTTGAATGATATTGTAAACTCTGAAATGTTAACCTTTATGTATTTACTCACTCAACAAATATTTATTATTCATTTTGTTAGAAAGGGTGATAAGGATATAAAATATATTGTGTAATTAAAAGATAGGCATTCTAAAATGCAACTTTAAAATGCAACTTGTTGATCATATAGACTCGCCTAAATCTAAAAACAATGGCTCATTTATTTTGTAAAATAAAAATAGCTGTTTAGGCCAAATGATTTATTCCTTGTCCCAAAAAGATTGGTTCAAATCATTAGGTTTTTAATGGAGCTTTGCTTGTATTTTAGTCTCCATCCAGCCAAATATTAATGCCACACATATTGGCCCAGTTACAAAAAAAGAAAAAAAAAAATCACTGAATAAAAGTTTCCTTCATTCAGCAGATGAAATTATCAATACGCAATTTTTGTTAATTTAATTAGTAAAGACTCTTGCCATCTGGGAAGAAAATGGTTATAAACTTTTGTAAGAATAAAACACTAATTTGAATTTATTAAAATGGAAAGATAAACAAATTTCTGCAAACTTGTAATATATTGAGATAATCTATGTGTTGCATAATTAACCATATAAATAAACACAAACTTTGCCTATTGATATTTATTATATTCACATGTTCTAGAAGCATCTATTTCTACAGAAAAAAACAATTATCCATTGAACACAAAGTGGGACCTTGTTAAAATGCAGACTCTTTATAGAGATTTGGATTCAGTTGACCTAGTAACTATGTCTACCAACCTGTATCTCAACAAGTATAAGTTACTAGACTTATAATCATGCTTCAAGTGAATTTCAGATAAACTTTGAGAAACACTGCTCTATAATAAGAACCGTGTTTGTAAAACACCTTCTATATATAGAAGTCAGTGTACTTCTGTGTGAAAGCAATAAATTAGGAAATGTAAATTTCAATTGAAAATCGTCCTTTGTTCCTGGGATATTTTTGATAAGCTATATTTATATTTTTATAGATTGTATTAATGAAGATCAAATACTTTCAATTTCTTCCACTATTCTGAGACAATATTTGTGTGTGTGTGTATTTGTTTTTGTTCCTTTTCCATCTCTAAAAGTATGGATCCATATCCATATTTTAGAGTAATTCACAGACTTTTACAATTCAGAAGAAATCCCAAAAGACAGAGAGATTTCTTGGAGATAAAGTAGTTGCATGAGAGGCTTTCAGTGTCATTGGCATAAAAAACCTGTTTATCTTGATGCTTCACCTGAGGGCTACTATCAATCATGTCTGATATTTGCCAGATATATCCAAAGCTCCTTCCAGGTCTATGGGGTAAAAATTGAAGAAGGTGAATCATTGGCAATCCAAGTAAAAGGTCCAGTGAATGGCAAAAGTATAAAGGCAAAGGGTCATTTATATGGGCAGAAAGGTGCCACTACTGAGAGATTTTTCAGAGGATCTGGAGAGAGACAGCCACACCAACTTTATTCTGGCATAACAAAGGCTGCCAGTGGGATGCTTTCAGTCCAACTTTCTGGTTTCCATTTGGTGTTTGTTTAGCTAAAGTTTTGTGGCTGTTGTTGTTGTTATTCCCCACAAATGGACCATATGATTTGGCTATACCTATCTTAAGGATCTAGTAAGGGTATAATACTTCTTATCAGGAAATACTGATTATCTGATATTGTATAGCAGAGACAGTAATGGTAAATTGATTGGCATTAATATAATTTAAAGTAACGATTTAAAATTATTAATCAGTTCTAATCAAGACTCTGATATTTATTTGTCATTAAATGCATCAAATTAAATCCAGTTACATGTCAAATTAAGCATTGATGGTTTCTGGTTAGAAAAGAAAAGTAATTTGATGAAAATATAATTGGAGTCAGAAGTCCTGTATTGGAGTCTAGATTCCAAGTTTTTACCCTAATTAGCTATGTGATCCTTAGTAAGGTTAAAAACCATTCTGGTTCTGGTATATCACATTCTGGCAGCTTGCAAACTAGAACAGGTACGTTAAACTCTGTAGCATGACCTTATTTGTCAGATCAACCTGTTCACTTAGTGAACATAGGTATTGAACCATCTGAGGATGAGGGTCCAGCATCACTGATCCTGGAACTTGAGAATTTGTTTTCTTTCTGGGCATACAAGATCAGACATACTTTTGGAGAAAAAAAGCCGTATTCCCTTCTATTCCTTATGCAACTTTTACATTATTATAACATTCTGTAACACACTGTCCCTGCATCAGTTTCATACTGTATTTTTCTCTCCATTTCTGCCTATCAAAATCTATAAAATTAAACTCAGTGCTATTTATTATGTTAAAAGACTGAAGACAACATAGATGCCAGTCACAAAGATTATCAATGTTCGTCCTCTATTTGTCCTCCATCTCTTACTGGAGAATAGAACCCTAAGCTTTAGCTAGTTGTGGGGTTGCCTGAAATAAAGGCTACATTCTCTACTTGCAGCTAACTGTGACCATGTGACTAAGCCCTATCCATTGGGTATAAGTAAAAAGGCATGTGAAACTTCTGGGAAATGGCCTTCGCCTTTACTTACTTTGTTCCCTCCCCCTGGGGCTTGAGGAACAATATGGTCAGGGCCTGGGCTTCTCCACTATACCAATACATAATTTCTGTTATGCGTGAAAGAAACTGCTTTCTTGTTTAATCCACTCGTTTGTTGGTTTTCTCTCCCTTGTAGCAAAATCAAAAACTAACAAGTAGAGTTTTGTACTCAGGGGAACTAGGGTAAAAGTAATTTTCAGATATTAAAATGAAATGGAAATGGAAGGATAATCACAATATATTGATGACTGTGTTAGTTAGATTCAGTTGTCAGCTTGGCCAGGTGAGCATACCTAGTCTTGTTGCTGCAGACATAAGCCAATGGTACGTGAACCTCATTTGTTGCTAATTACATCTGCAGTCAGCTAGGAGGTGTGTCTGCTGCAATGAGTGACGTTTGACTTAATTGGCTGGTGTTTAAATGAGAGAACGCAACGTAGCACAGCCTAAGCAGCTCGGCATTCCTCATCTCAGCACTTGCAGCTCAGCCCAGGCCTTTGGAGATGTAGAAAGAAGTCACCCTGGGGAAAGTTGTTGGAACCCAGGGGCCTGGAGAGAAGACCAGCAGAGACCATCCTGTGCCTTCCATGTAAGAAAGAACCTCAGTGGAAAGTTAGCTGCCTTTCCTCTGAAGAACCAACAAAATAAATCCCCTTTTATTAAAAGCCAATCCATCTCTGGTGTGTTGCATTCCGGCAGCTAGCAAACTAGAACAATGACAA